>JAVYIG010011094.1:0-63574 GCA_035222895.1 Strongylocentrotus droebachiensis
GTATTCATTGAAAAACTACCAGCGAAAGTGGCAAATTGACATTTACCTCGTCTTCGTACAATGGGCATATATCCGAACGTAACTTGAAAAGTCAAAAGGATCGTTGTGTTGTGAGGTCTTAGTGCTTGAAGAAAACGACTTTGGAGATGTCTAACACCCGAGTTCCCATGAGCCTCTTGTGGTATAACAACAACCAATATGGCTAGATATGGATAGAAGAAATATAAATATAAATAACTTGTTACTTATGAGTTTAATTAACGACAGAATTCGATTAATAATACTCAATAAAGCATAGCACTTCACAATAGTGCAATCACAGATAACATTTTCACAACATTATGTTTTTTGTGCAGGAATTGAGTTTCAAAGTATAATTTAGAAGCACGCTGAATTTGATTCTACAATTAGTGCATGTTCAGTATATACACCTTGCGTTCTGCAAATGAAAATGAACTTACAATATTCACGAGGAAATGTACGGCCTGATAATGCTTGACTTCGACATAATTATGAGAGAACCTCCGTATAAGGGATACAGAAAGACAGGACAGACATGTAGCCAGACAAAAGTATACATATCGGTATAGATAGATAGATAGGAAAGATTCACTAACAAATGCAAGTAAGAAGTTTTACAGGTCAAATGGGGGGGGGGGGGGGGGGGTTATCCTCAAATGTCTGTATTTCCATTTAAAAAAAATTAAGGGCATAATTTTAATCTAAATTACTGATAACAAAGTTTGCCGACATAAATTATTAGTGGGGATGACATCATAATGTTGCTCTTTAGTGACACCTCTGACAGATAGGAATACAGACATAAATGTTAAGAGAGACAGACTGACGGACAAACAAATACTTGTGTCTCACCAGACGTGGAGTGTATGTACCATCGATGACTCCTCCTGTTTTTCCTAGCAATCCTTGCTGGACTATCAGATCTACACCAAGACGGGCTGATATACCAAGCTTATCCAGCAATCTGGTTATAAAATAATAAGTCTTAATTAGATGTAGGTCCTTCTATAATGATTGATTAAAAGGAAATTGAAAATATGAGAGTGGAGAAGGAAAGTGAGTGAGAAGCGACAGAGGGAGGGAGGGAGACAGACAGACAGAATGAGAGAGAGAGGAAGAAAGAGAGGAATTGGGAGAAGCAGATGGATCGAAAGAGAGTGAGAAGATGGAGAGACAGACAGAAAGACAGACAGACAAAAAGAGGGTGACAAAGAGAAAGAGAGAGAGAGAAGGGCAGAAAGAGAGACAGAGAGACACAGAGACACAGAGAGAAGGGCAGAAAGAGAGGAAGAGAGAGAGAGAGAGAGAGAGAGAGAGGGGGGGGGGAAGGGGGAGGGACGAGAAAACATAAGGGGGAAGAGAGGGTGTTTTTTCTTGGGGGGGGGGGTAGAATATTATCATAATATTTATGGTCATGTTAAAAATAACTGTTCTCATCTCTGATTTTTAACAAAATATGTTTATTGGAAAATCACCAAAATGTTTTGAAATAAGTTAAACTTATATGGGCATGGTCCCATGCATTAATTCAAATTGTTGGAAACTCCTGTTTAAAGATTTCCCTAATGGTATAAGCCCAAGTCAGAGCCATTGATTATGGCGAATTTTGCTTTATTGGGCAAGTACAAAACAAAAAAATATACCCCAAGTTGTGACCAAGTGAAACCAAGTTGGCCAAACTCTGTGAATAAATGGCTCTGGCCAAAGTCCCCCGCGAGCGCCATCCTTGAATAAGGCCTAAAAAAGATGTTGTATTGCCCTTTAGGGGCCAATTAAACATGGGTCGGTCGGTCGGAAATCTTTTTTATTTGTTTAACCCTTTTTTTTTTCTCTCCCTCTTTGCGCTATTTTTTCTCTCTAAAAAAAGGTAAAAAAAATAAAATAAAGAGCCGACCGTAGATTTCAAGAATTTTGGTTGGTCTCAAAGGGCAATACAATATCTTTTTTGTTTCGGTAGAGTAAGGAGGAAGATAGAAAATGGAAAACATGAGGGTGTAGGGCTAGGGTCTTACAGCATTCCGGTGATGTAGTTATCATTTAACCCCGACGGACCACCACCAAAAGTCAGACCAGATTCTGTGATCCATATCTTGGAATTAGATGCAGACCCGTAATCCGCCACCGACTGCCGGACGTTCTCTATATTTGGAATCAGTGAATCGGCAACGCGAGGATCAGTCATGTTTTCAAACCCTGCAGTTCTACCGCTGGTGTAGTAGAAATGGAACGAGGTTATATTGGTTGCATTTCCCACTGCTTGCAGGAACCTGTTTACAAAAAAAACAGTAAATTTATAATCATGACTCGGGCCCCGCCGTATAAACATTTGCGATTAATAGTAACGTATATTGCGATTGATATCAATCGCAACTATATGAGACTGCAAACTTGCGATTGATTTGGATCCGAGTCGCAACTCTTTATAAGACGAGGCCCAGTTGTGAAGATGATGATGCTTTTATTAATATGGTTTTACTCGATTCATTATTGTCTTTTTTTGTACATCATTATTTTTCAAATATATATATATCAAAAGCGCTTTCCGCGAAATGTGTCCTGTACGACATGATGTATCAATTTTTAAATTGCATTTCAAAAAACATGTTCAAATTGTCCTTTTGTTAAAAAAACGATCTTAGATCCAAGGTCGGATTTAAAGGAGGTAGTAGAAGGTCAAATCGGTTATGACTATTAATCACAATGTATTAATTTAAGACCTAAATGAGCTTTTATTGTGACACTTGTTTTTCCCTTCAAAATATTGAAAGAATCTTCAAAGGTAAATTGAATATACCTTTAAATATCCTTTAGATATCCATGAGAGCGAGGGATAATGAGAACATGAGGTAATAACGATCTTAAGGTTTCTAATGAGAACTTACATTTAGTATGTCAATAGCATAATTCAGTGATAAAAGTCCATATTCTTTTTAATAACCCAAGTGAAATTACAAACTTAGCTTTAGAATCAGCATCAAATCATATACAAATCTCTAAACAGAAGCGGTTCTAGAGAAAGAAAAAAAATGTGTGTGAGGTAGGGGGGGGGGGGCAGGGGCTAAGAGGTTCTTGCATCCGTTTTTCTTAATGTGCCTCGTGATTTTTCTTTACAGAGGATGCTTGAAGAAACGTCCGGGGGGCTTGATCCTCCCCCCCCCCCCAAAAAAAAAAAAAACCTTCTATATGGTTTTGAGAAGAGGAGAAAAGAGTAACTTGCTCATTGAGATATGTTTCGGTTCCTGTAAGCATGTTGCCCTTCTTCTTTTTAATCTTAATAGGAGCTGAGGTATCCGGTCCGACTAGAATGATATCCGAATGGTCGGGTAGTTGGGTAACCGCCTTCCTGAGGGTGTGGAAGGCATCGGCCATCTGAGCACCTGTCACCGTAACATTGGCTTTCCTTGGAAAACCATTGGGCTCTACAGGAGAGAGAGAGATAAAAAGAGCAATTTACTCAGGGGCAGCCAGTTTCCTCTTTTGAGATATATTCTAGTATTCTGTAGTATTAAAAAAAATGCCCCACCCCACCTAATTGTTCCCCCATTCTATATATCTGACCTCAAAGACATGTTTGTAATGTGAAAAATGTTTTCAGAATTGTGTCGCCTTGCCCTTTACCTCTTAGCCACAGAAGTTTACAAATTATTCAGATATGGCTAGAAAATTGTACCCAAGACGTCCAATAACATCTCTAGCAAAGACTTTCACAAGACTTGCTCGATATAGCTAGCAGCGACCTATATGCACATGATATACAAGGTAGATTCCCTTTATTGGTACGCTTTATACAGGTGAGCTGAAAAATTGTTCGCAAGAGATTCTTACGATAAACGCGCTATTGAATACTTATGTAATGTACTTTGTCCCATTTGCAGCCAACATCAAATTCTGTAAAACTTTGCAGGAATTATGAATGTGTCACAAGTCGCTGGTCGATGGCACACAGGGGCGGATCTAGCTTTTTGCTAAGGGGGGGGTTTGACCAAAATAATGACGATGCGGAGCATCGTCCACGAGCCGCGAAGCGGCGAGCCGATTTTTGGGGGGTGTTTATTTGAACCCCGTAAGTGATGTTTTCCTGGCATCTATTAACACAATGGAGACCATAAAAAGCAGTGCATGATAACGTCTTTTTAAATCAAGTAACAGTTTAATACACAGTTATATCCAGAGTTATCATGTGTTTGGTTAAGTTACCAGATGAGTTGAATATCTTCTCACAATATTTGCACTTGAAAGGGTTTCTCTCCAGCGTGCGTTCTTTTTTCTTTCTTTTTTTCTTTCTTTTTTTTCCCTTTTTTTTTTTTTTTTTTTTTTGGGCCGCCCAAGGGGGGGGGGTTTAAACCCCCTAACCCCCCCCCGTAGATCCGCGCCTGGCACAGTCCTACGTCAAGGACTGCGCTAGTCGATGACGCAGCCTACGTAATCAAATATTCTTACCGTTTCCCAGGCCCCATAGAACTGGATACCCTCTCTGTTTAGTATAGTTGAGCAGTTCAAGAGCATTGGTCGGGTCCCAAGATGTTTCGTTTCGAGTCAGAGCATTGAGACAAAATAAAATTTTCCATCCGACAGATCGAGCAAACTCGTTGATATTATCCCAAGTGTGTGCTAATAATAAAGAATACAAGAGGAAAATAACAATAAATATAGGCCACATCTAGATGTGATGCACATTGTTGGATGAGGAGAGGATGAAATATGACAAAGCCCCTATAAAAAGAAAAAATCTGTCGGCAAATAAAAACTATCGTTTTCACCAGGATATTTGGTGGACCTTTTCTTATATACCTTTTTACTAGTTTTGCCGATTCAATTCAAGGACTTCTTTTTTGGTTTTGGCCAAATCTATGAGAACGTAATTTGTCCGACATCTTCGTTTCTTTCGATTAAATTATTAATGCAACGCAAATGAATTTGCGACAAAAGAAAAAAGGTGTCATGAAAACAATTATAAACATTTTACTGACAGAAATGCTAAATGGAGGCCCTACATCAAAGAACAGCATATATATCAATATTAGGAATACATACATGTAAGCAAATCGTAGCTGAACATGTATACTTGTGTTTTGTTTTTGTCCGTAACGAATTGATTCATAGCGCCGGTATATTTAGACTTTTAATTTCCTGGTAGGACAAATAAACACAATATACTGTAACTTTAAGAATAGTCACTTACCACAAAGTGTCTGATTAAAAAATGTCAGTTTTCCATAATCTTTTAATTTTCCAGGCTTTCCATTGAAGTCCCTGTTTACTGCACATTTATCACGAGTGCTATACGCGTCGAAATAAGTGAAATCAGCTTCAGCTCCGCCCATACGATAGAGAGCAGGAGAAAGGCCGCGGGCTACCGTCCAAAAACGAGTTGAACTGGAAAAGCCAAATATAACTACTTTTAGAATTTGATACAAATTACACGCATTTACATATTTATTAACATTTACATTTTTAAAAATATTTATCTATTCAAAAATGTGCTGAATTGTACAATATTTTACTAGAGCATTTACAATGATGTTAATAATACAAAAATAGAATCATAGCAATATAAGTAAGCATTCTGTAGGCAGTTGTAAATTACTCATAACTCGTAAACATAATAACAGTTACATTTACAATTACAGTTACAATCACAGTTATATTTACAATTGCAGTATTTACAACTTATCTTCCTTTTGAGATGGTCATCTATTATCAAGTAAATACATAATCATCTGTTACGATAGCGTAAACAGTTTTGCGATGGTTTTCCTCATCCTTACTAATATTATTGAATCTATCAATGCCGATGAGAGAGACAAAATGAAGAAAAACAGTGGTCGAATAAAAGCAAAACAAGCACAAGGGGTGTGGTCCTTGGTTCTCTGTGGCCATGCACTTTAGCCTCAACAGAAAACATTAAGGAAAGGCAATGGAAAGAATTCAATTCAGCTTTTCATCAAATAATCTCTGAAAACGGGCTGAATAAGTTTACCACACGCCACCTACAAAGATTCCTTCAAACTATACTGCCCCTTTTTATGTCATCTATTCAATTTAGATTTTTAAGTCTTTCCTTAAAATGATGTTTTAGTTTCTAGGCGCCGTGGAACTTTCGCCCATCACGCACCTTAATATCCCTTATCATTCCCATATCCGTTAAGCACAGCTATGAAGTATCATTTTATACTGAATTCTCCATATTTCAATAACGGGGAGAATGTCCTTCCGCCCTCCCCAAGAACGACGCCCCTATTTACTTGAAGAGTTGTCCAAGTGTGCGATTGAAGCTGCCCATTGTCGCCCCCACCGATACGAAACGGTCGTCGACGGTTCTGAGGACCGTGGATGTGTTGACTGTTAACTTGACAAACGACGTTCCTTCCTCTCCACGCTGTCTGCTGCCAGGGAATCTGAGTAAAGTAGCGAGATAGAATATCAAAATAAAATGCATAATGATAGTATTACTATAAAGTCAAATAGAGGGAAGGTTATTGGCATTCATGTAATGAATGAAGTATAATCGTAGGCAGATTCAGAGGCAGTGGACCTATTTAGAAAATGAAATGCCCTGAAATCGTGCCCCCCCCCCATCGGTTTACAAATAAGAGGGAGGGGTCTGTGAGATCCCCGTAATCATGTTCCTGGGGGGGGGGGATTATTGCATTTAATATTTCAAGTTCAAGTTCAAGTTTTATTTCCACATCTGATTTAAAAAAACACAAGTACAATTTATATGCATATAATACGTTAACAAATGTTAAAATGAACATCTTCAATTTAAATCATAATGTGGTGGGAAAAAACAAAGGCCAATGGCCTATTAAGGCTTTTCCCAAAGATAATACAATTTACATAAAAAGTTTCTTAAATTTATTAAAAAGGAGATAAAAATATCAAGGTTAAAATGTCTCGTTCAGCCGCTAAAATGTAAGATTCACAAATATTTCTGAGCGACTGAGAGTGTGAAGATATCATACTTCAAAGAAATATAAAATAATAAGAATTTTTTAAATATACCTATACTGATCGGCAGCGAAGAAATCTCGTCGTGTGCTAGGTTCTCTCACCATCGTATCTTCGTTGCCGACGATCAACATCACCACCACCAGCACCATCAAAGATGCGGTTACCACGGCAACGCCCATCGTCACAGAGCTCGTCATCTTCTTAACTTTAGCTTGTGAGTACACAATAATCAAGAAAGGAATCTAAAACACTCTTATTTTCAGTCCTTGCTCAAACTAATCTAGTTTCCATGGTCTGTAGTAGAGTCATAATTATACGATCCATGTTGATAATATTGTCGTAGGATGATTATCATTTATCTGCATACCAACGATCAGGATAAACCCTGTGATAGGAATAAGGAAAGATAGGCGAAAGGATAATGGGATAATATATGCCATACTTATTTCGCGCCCATCACAAATGGGTCCCTTTGCGCTGTGATAATTATATAGAAAGGGAGAAAATGCTAGAGAATGATTATACGTATATCGAGAGAATTCAATAATCATTGGTATATGTATTACGAAAATGGCCTATTTGTTATAATTATACTGCTGTACAGCGGAAACATTTTTTGTTTAAGTGCCCCGTTACGAAATAATTTCATTCACCTAATACTCTGATTGCAAATTAATGTTAGAACGGCAAGACATAATGTTTGCAACAACTAATTTATACCGTTTGCATATTGAGATACAGTAATTCTATAACAGATGAGTGTCATAACTCGTGGCTACGTACACATGCATAAATTGAATATAAATACATTTTGAAAAATGTACTATACAGTGCGTGCCAGAAAAAAACGAACCGAGAATTATCGATGTTTTATCATAACTTAATCACAATTATAATTGATAAATGACACATAATCTGTGGAAAGCTTAGATCCTCCTCTTTCATTTGATGCTACTCATAATATTTCACGCATGAGTGATAAACATGAATTTGAAGAGAGAAAACCAGTCATTTGGCGGACGGTATCTGAATTTCAAAGAGAAAATCACATTTGTAGAAAGTTGAGTTTCTGAAACTTTCTGCCCTTTCATATGACACCTCAGTCAGGAAAAATTAGCTAGGAATAACAAAGTTTTGTTTGTTTAAAATAGTGCTTGCATTTCCATAATTTCATTAATCGAATTCGTTTTCACTGGCTGCCTGCCGTAGCAACAAACGGAACTAACAAAAGACTTAACTCCGCTTCGTTGACAATCAGTCGTAGACGAAAGACTTCATGCTATATTAATTATAAATGTGACTGAGTTATGATAAAACATAGATAATTCTCGGTTTCGTTTTTTTCTGGGACGCACTGTATCATATCCATTCATTAATCCTGAAGATAAACAGCGTGTCTGTTATACTAGACTAATCATAACCCTTAGACATAGGGTCATTCAATGCTTTCGTTGAGCCTTTTGAGTGGTTATTCTTGCATGCTATGACATCCGTTTAGTAGTCAGCTCAAGTTCACGAGTTTATGAATTGAAAAGGCATGTGCATTCACCTTCATAATAGAAAGAAACTGTGTAACTGCATGTTGGCCAATGCAAATGACACACGTACATAATTATCTGTACACGACAAATACAATCCATAGTAAATTGCCCATTTGAGATTCGCATTGATTTAGTTATCTCATATTTCAAACATTCGTAACTGTCTTATTATTATGGTCTGATTTATTTCAAACTTTCTCTTACTTTTCTGCTTCCACACCAATGAATTAGTTGTTAGAAGGGTTGGATTACCCTCAGAATGTATGAGGTCAACCCTAATATATAGCTGCTACCTTCAAAGAGCTAGATCGAGCTATATATAGTACACTATTCTGCAAACTGTTGTAAGCCTGCACTATGGGGCTTCAGATGAAAGGTCACACGTGTTACAGACAGACGTGAAATTTGAAAACATAATGATGCAGAGACAGAGAGAAACAAAAAGGAATGCAAACAGTAAAGAAGAGCCAGAGGGGGGTTGGAGAAGAAAGAGAAGAAGAAAAAAGAGAGAAAGAGAGAGAGAGAGAGAGAGAGAGATACAAGAGTCTTCAAATCTGAAGAAAGAAGAGAGAGAGAGGGGGGGGGGGCGGGAGAGGGGCGGGGTAATTTCAGAAAATTGAAGGGTTGCGATTAGACAATCAAATATTTCAGAAACCATGTATTATTAAAGTGCTCAAGATATTTCAGTAATCTACACAAAATATGTACACCATCCTATGTATTGTTATTCATAAAGAAAAGTACAACCTATTCAACTAGTCAGCACTAAATGATATGAATTCGCTTACCTCTGTATCTCAGATGCTTGCTTTCTGTTCTGCCTGGATCCTCTATCCCTGCACGCTGCATATACCTAGCACTCTCATCAATGCGTATTATCATGGAGCTATTCATGTGACACAGCTGACTTCAGTGTAATATTTGAAGGCCGAAAACTCCATGGATACATAGATGTCTCTTCATGCATGTCCATAATCGTGAGCTGATTGTTTCCATCTTTTCATGTTATTTGATATCAGCACATAATACCCTGAATGGTGCTATATAGTACCAGCTTTAACCCCAATACACGTGCATTTGATATAGAGAGAAGTAGTTGGGCGCTCCGTCCCACTGCTTCTGTATGCTCGTCTCATATTCGCTTGGTTAACTTCCAATAAAGGTCTTTTGAGCACCAAGATTTGAAGCCGCGTTTGAACAAATCGCTATCCGAGGTTTCAATGTATTTAAAGTACTTATAAAGTGGATTTGGTGCCTTCACAGATACTATACTTATTTTTATAAATTCGGATTAAGATCAATTAAAGGTAACACAAAGTTTTGGGAAATTTTGAAAATTGGGTGGATAGTGATTCTTTACAATTTTGATATATATGGATGCCCCTGTGGTTGTATCATAAGCACTAGAAAATTTGGCCCCTAAAACGCTTTTGCTTTCGAGAAAAATTTAATATAAAAATTACCGGTGCTCCTGGTAAATTTTGATGAATTTCAAATAGCGCCTACGGCCGTAATAATGGTAGCTGCGGACATGAAAATCTCAGAATATGTAGTTGTGATATATAATTTCCAAACGGAAATAGCTTATCGGTCGATTTTAGTCAAGAAACATTGTTTCATAGCTTAATTAATATCTTGACCTTTAGAGGGAGCTATACAACATAAAGAATTTATTATTTACAATTTCATAACAGTAGACTCGATTTCAACCGCGACAACGATCACTGAATATTGTAGGATCGCATATGCTTCCAATATGTTCATTAACCAAATTAATGACCCCATACCAAAACTTTGTATTACCTTTAAGGGATAGGGGGATGCGGAAGAAGGACAAGGAGAGAGGGAGAGAGAGAGAGAGAGAGAGGGAGAGAGAGAGAGAGAGAGAGAGAGAGAGAGAGAGAAAGAGAGCGCGTCTTCTGCCACGCCCACACAAGGAATAAGTGGTACACTGATTTGGGCAACACATTGACCTAAAGGGGGAGCTATAGCAATAGAGGAGTTGGGTTGAGTTGATCATTATTTTGTACGGTTATTAGTTTGACTTTGTATACATCTAAGCGTTGAATAGCATTAATTATGTTCCCGATAATATGCCGGGAACAGGTAAACAACCCCTGGTCTTGAATTCCTGCAAAAGATTTACAGGTCTTCATTTCCGATAAAATATACGTTAGACAATAGATTTTTCCGGGGACCTGACATTCTTACGGAGCTATAGACTCGTCCCATTTTCGTCGGTGCCTAGTTCAGTTCACTCTATCTATTATGCTTTTTCATTGGTTATATTTAATCAAATGTATAACTCCTCTCTTAATTAGTGGATTGAACTGATCTAGAGGTCGGATGACCTAAGGGTCATTTTATGCATCCTATCTTTAAATGGTTGTCTTCGTAAGGGTGCCGGAGTACTTAAACACCATGTGCGGGATTTTGTAGGAGTTTTATTTCATTCCGTTATAATATATTTAGGAATATTTAGTAATGTACTAGAGCTTCGACTGACTTTTATAATTAATAAAGTGGACTTCAACTGTATATCCGAGCTTCTTTCGTTTTCATTTTGTTTCTGAACTTGTTGTCACCGACCCATTACAGAATTACCAGGATTTTTTCACCAGTGTTCACATATCTCCTAGACCCGGTCAGAGCCATCTATACACAGAGTTAGGCCAGCCCGGTTCAAGTTGGTCACGTTTGTGTGTATTTGGTTTTTACAGACGTGTATCAATCAGATATGATTATTTACGTCTGGGGACCGACCTTTAAACGTCACCATCCGAAAGACGTGACTCAGTTTCGAACCTGCATCCTCGGCTGAATCAGTTTGTAACTTCCGTTGTTAGCTGGATTACAGGCGCACACCACAACGCCTAGTTGGTCACACTGTGGCTACTACTACTTTGTTGGGCAAGCACAAAACAAAAGAATACGCCATGCAGGCGCGGATCCAGGATTTTCCAATAGGGGGGGCCGGAAATTTCAATATTGCGCAGACCGTTTTTTCAAGGTCATATTAGAAGCACCATACCGGTACAATTTTTGACATTTTCATCGGGGGTAGGGGGGGGGGGGGGGGGGGCTGGCTATAGCCTCTTGCCCGAAAAACTAATTTTCTGGTTTCACAATTCGGCTAGTGAGCGAAGCGAGCGAGCAACAATTTGAGCATAATATTGTAAAAGTGTTATTTATCACCAAAATAAACGATAGAAGGTAAAAGATATCCGAAAACTCATATTCGGGCAGCTCGCTGCCACCCCCCCCCCCTCCATTACGCTCGAAGCGCGGAAACTTTGACGTTTCATTAAATTATTAGAGAAAGAAGACTATTCGTTGTACCGTTCTAGACTCTTAATCCTTGTCTGAATTCAGTTTTCCCCCTCCCGCTCGAAGCGCGGAAGCTTTGACGTTTCATT
This sequence comes from Strongylocentrotus droebachiensis, assembly GCA_035222895.1. NCBI lineage: Eukaryota > Metazoa > Echinodermata > Echinoidea > Camarodonta > Strongylocentrotidae > Strongylocentrotus > Strongylocentrotus droebachiensis. The sequence goes on from JAVYIG010011094.1 coordinate 11,933, forward strand.
AAATTATTAGAGAAAGAATACGATTTTTTGTACCATTCTCGACTCGTATTCCTTGTCTGAATTAAGTTTCCCCCTCCCGCGCAATGCGCGGAAGCTTTGACCTTTTATAGTTTAAATTGAAATTATTAGAGAAAAAAGATGATTCGTTGTACCGTTCTAGACTCTTAATCCTTGTCTGAAATCAGTTTTCCATCTCCCACACGAAGCGCGGAAGCTTTGACGTTTCATTAAATTATTAGAGAAAGAAGACGATTCGTTGTAACATTCTCGACTCTTAATCCTTGTTTGAATGCAGTTCCCCCCTCCCGCGCGAAACGTGGAAGCTTTGACCTTTCATTAAATTATTAGAGAAAGAAGTTTGTTCGTCGTACCGTTCTAGACTCTTAATTCTTGACTGAATTCAGTTTTCCCCCTCCCGCGCGAAACGCGGAAGCTTTGACGTTTCGTTAAATTATTAGAGAAAGAAGACGATACGTTGTACCGTTCTCGAGTCTTAATCCTTGTCTGAATTGAGTTCACCCCCCTCCCGCACGAAGCGCGGAAGCTTTGACGTTTCATCAAATTATAAGGGAAAGGAGACGATTCTTTGTACCATTCTCGACTCCTTGTCTAAATTCAGTTTTCCCCTGCCCGCGCGTAGCGCGTAAGCTTTGACGGTTCATTAAATTATTAGAGGAAGAAGACGAATCGTTGTACCATTCTCGTCTCTTAATCCTTGTTTGAATTCAGTTTTCCCCCTCCCGCGCGAAGCGCGGAAACTTTGACGTTTCATTAAATTATTAGAGAAAGGAGATGATTCGTTGTTCCATTCTCGACTCTAAATCCTTGCCTGAATTCAGTTTTTCCCGGCCCGCGCGTAGCGCGTATACTTCTGACGTTTCATTAAACTATTAGACAAAGAAGACGATTCGTTTTACCATTCTCGACTCGTATTCCTTGTCTGAATTCAGTTTTCCCCCTCCCGCGCAAAGCGCGGAAGCTTTGACCTTTTATAGTTTAAATTGAAATTATTAGAGAAAAAAGATGATTCGTTGTACCGTTCTAGACTCTTAATCCTTGTCTGAAATCATTTTTCCACCTCCCACACGAAGCGCGGAAGCTTTGACGTTTCATTAAATTATTAGAGAAAGAAGACGATTCGTTGTAACATTCTCGACTCTTAATCCTTGTTTGAATGCAGCCCCCCCCCCCCTCCCGCGCGAAACGTGGAAGCTTTGACCTTTCATTAAATTATTAGAGAAAGAAGTTTGTTCGTTGTACCGTTCTAGACTCTCAATTCTTGACTGAATTCAGTTTTCCCCCTCCCGCGCGAAACGCGGGAGCTTTGACGTTTCATTAAATTATTAGAGAAAGAAGACGATTCGTTGTACCGTTCTCGACTCTTAGTCCTTGTCTAAGTTGAGTCCCCCCCCCCCCCCACCCCCCCCCCCCCTCCCGCGCGAAGCGCGGAAGCTTTGACGTTTCATCAAATTATAAGGGAAAGGAGACGATTCTTTGTACCACTCTCGACTCCTTGTCTAAATTCAGTTTTCCCCTGCCCGCGCGTAGCGCGTAAGCTTTGACGGTTCATTAAATTATTAGAGGAAGAAGACGAATCGTAGTACCATTCTCGTCTCTTAATCCTTGTTTGAATTAAGTTTTCCCCCTCCCGCGCGAAGCGCGGAAACTTTGACGTTTCATTAAATTATTAGAGAAAGGAGATGATTCGTTGTTCCATTCTCGACTCTAAATCCTTGCCTGAATTCAGTTTTTCCCGGCCCGCGCGTAGCGCGTAAACTTCTGACGTTTCATTAAACTATTAGACAAAGAAGACGATTCGTTTTACCAATCTCGACTCCCAATCCTTGTCTAAATTCAGTTGCCCCCCTCCCGAGCGATGCGCGGAAGCTTTGACATTTCATTAAATTATTAGAGAATGAAGACGATTCGTTGTACCGTTCTCGACTTGTCAGAATTTTCAAAAATGTTTCTTTGTCTGCTCCTTTTTCGTCCTATGTCATCTTACTGCCCGACCGCCCCTGGCTACGCGCCTGCTTTAAAGCGAAAATAAAACAATCATGATCGTGATGGCACACAATTAGGTTAGTAGAAATGAAATGGAAAAAAGATCTATTACACCAACCATGGATAAATCACGGCCGGGAGCGTCGTAGTTTTGTGTTATCGGGCGAGGGCCGCGGCCGGCCGGGCCGTAGCGACCAAGCGAGACTTTGCAATGTTGAATGCTGAAATTATGCATTCTAGAAAATCCCTGAGCCCAATATGTACGTTCTTTCCGCTATATTTCTTTCTAGCTATATTTCTAAATTTCCTGGGGGACGTGTCCCCCTATCGGGCCCAGGATTGCCGCCCCTGTCCATGATTACTACCAACATGAGTTCAAATACAAGCACAAGCGAGTTGGTATGAGCTGAATCCAAATGAAGGGCAAAATAAGAGTTGTGAAGCGGCCCTACCGTTAATTTAAAATTTTACTGTTGGGTATATAACTTCTTTTTAAAAGACACCCAAAATATTGTGCCCTTTCAAATTTCTCACTTAATAGTGATGACCTTTGTAGCGCAGGGGCTGTTCTTAACGTTTAACTTTGAATCCGCGGCTCGAGATTTTATGCGGCCGGCCCGGCCCCCCTCTATTCAATAATTTCGTTATCTTTTCTCTTCTCTTTTCTTTTCTCTTCTTTTTTCCTTTCTCTCCTCCTTTCTTTTCTCTTCTCCTTTTTTTTCTCCTCTTCTCCTTTCTTTTTTTCTCTTCTTTTCTTCCTCTTTTTTTTCTTCCTTTTTTTTTGCGCCGCCAATAGGGGGTGCCGCGGCCGTTTCGGCCCCCCCCCCCCTGGATCCGCCACTGTCATGTTGTGGCCCAGTGAAACCAAGTTGGCCAAACTTTCCTAATCAATGGCACTGGTACTGGAGCAGATAAAGCGCCATCAGTGTCCATCACGACATCGGTTTGTGGCTTATTAGCTCGGGGGAAGGGGGGGGGGGGGAGGGGGAGTCATGTGGAGGGGGCAAGTAGGAAGAATTCACCCCCTTCCCCATATAATAAAGGAAAACTGGGAAAGGCTGTGTTTAAACAAGGTAATCAATCTCCTTCCACCCCATTGTCCGTATATTTTTTCTTTCTGATCAATAATATTATCCAACGATTTAAGCGAGTCTTGCATGCCATTAATTACTCCACATATTCTTTCGATAGGGTTAGTAGACTCTAAAAAGGCCCTGCTCTTGCTCTATCTCGACGTTTCGATATGTTGTACCTATTGCCCTTTCCCCCTTCAAGATGAAGACGATAGGTACTACCTATCGAAACAATGAGATAGAGCATGAGTGGGCCCTTTTCAGAGCCAACTAACCCTGTCGAAAGAATTTTTGGTGCAACCGAAAACCCTTCTCGAATCTAAAATCACCATGGAAGCCTTAAATTGAGATATCATTATATTTTAGCCAACTAATTTTTCCACTTGCCCCCATCCCCCTCCACCAATAATGCCCTGAAAAATTGATTTTGTGAGCCACGTCAGGATAGAATACACAATGTTATTGTTATTATAACCATCGTCTTTAAATGTGTAACCTAAATAGTTGTCTTCTTATATGAAATAAAAGAAATTTCCCTCTCTCTCTCTCTCTCTCTCTCTCTCTCTCTCTCTCTCTCTATCATATTTGACTTATTCTGCTAAAATGATCACCGTGATCTCGACCGGTAGCTCCGCAACTGGATGCAGCGGTATTCATAATTTATTTACATAAATGAATGACTGAGAAAGAAAGAAAATGCGTATTTTAAAGAACTGCTTAATGCACAGGCATTCGTCATGAAGTGAACTAAAACTCGACTGAATACCTATTCTTAGATTTGCATCCACCCATGCAACGGAGCGAGGTAAAAGAGGGGCTTCAGTCTAATAGAAACTTCCGCACTCTTAAAACAAGGAAAGTTGCCAGCAGGAAATGAATGGACTTTCGGCCTTAAAACCGTGTGCAGGGCTTAGTTGGGTAGAAATGTATGTACATATTATGTTTGACACAGGTCATTTAAAAAAAAAATCTTTTCTTTGCTTTGCTCAGCAGTGAAGCCACAAGTTTTGCTTCTGTACAAAACATTATGTTGTTCCTGCGGTTGTTCGCATTATTTCCCACATATCCGAAAAGGGTATATTTTCCTCATCATGGATTTGTAATGATTAGATATACTTGTATGATTCCGTTAACAACAACAACGTAATAATATTTCCTCTAAATTGTCATATCGACAATTTAATTTGGTTTTTCAAATATGTATACCTCATTATTCAACAACCCCTCTTTACACCTCTGGAATCGTAATATTTTGATATCCAATCATCCTGCACAATTTTGTTTGTAAAATAAGGAGAACATTATTTTTCACTTTCTATTCAGCTTCCTTATAGGTCCTGTTTCGGCCATCTTTTTTTGTATTGGTCCCTTTTTATTCTGTTATGCTTCCCTATATACCATGTTCGATATAATTCAGAATTTTAAAATAATAACGTTAGCGATAGATTTATAATAAAAATAGTATTTAAAAAAAGCATTGTCACCATCAACCAGACATTCAATTACCCCCCCCCCCCTTCCCCTCTCTTTCTCCTCTCTCTTCATTTCTCCCTTCCTCTCTTTCTCTCACTCTTTCTCATCCCCCCTCCCCTTCCTTTCTCTTCCTCCCTTCCCATACTCACCCTCTAATTTCTTTCACTCTCCCTCTCTACCTCCCATTCTCTTCTCTGTATTCTCCCTTATTCGACTCTCTCTTATAAAATAAAAACACGATCCATACTTAGAATCAACATTTAATTACATGGGTTATCATGTAATTTATTTTTGATCCACTGGTAGTGACGCTATATACACGTTAAAAATGACAACATGATTGCAACTTGCAAGTAAATAGGAAAATATAATGTTAGATATACATCATAATGTGATTGTGGAGAAAACATTGGAAAACATTTATATCAAACTGCAGCTATGGGTGACAACAGGGAAGGAGTGTTCACGATACAACTCTGGCAAGCTATATGAAAATAAGATAACAACAGATTGACCTTTAACCTGAAAGACAACATATTTAAATCAAAATTATACTCAGATGAAAACAATAAGTACAAGTCAACATAACAGATTTCAAGTTTTAAACAATTTTTGTTTTTAGGGTGTGCTCTTAGAATGCAAACATTTGTCAGAAACCCAAAACAAATTTTCCAGGTCAACTTCATTCATTCTGCACCTAAGGAACACAATTAAAAAAAGAATCTTTGTATACAATGTATGTTTTGTGAAGATGGTTGGTCCAAATTATTATAAGTTCTGAGAAACAATACATTTTGCAATGAAATTGATATCGCGTCTGCGACTAAAATATGGGATAACGACTGAAAGTTGATATGACATGTGAGTGGTTAAATGCTTGCTTGATTGGAGATGCATAGGACACAAGTTCGATGCCAATTAATGTACTTTGGCAAGACATCAATCTCTATTAGAAGCTTACGACCTAAATGCAATGATCTATTCCTTGAGAAACACTCATAAAGAAGCTGAAACTGGAATAAAATAAATTTATAAAGCACTTTAAAATAGAATAGAAGTATTTAATCAAAATGTGGCAAGAGGTAGAGAATTAGTGAAAATGATGGCAAGATAGATGAATAGACTGATAGAGAGGGAGGAGATAGAAAGAGTAGGTAAGACAAAGAAAGAGAAAGAAGGAAAGAGATTGAGAGAGGGAGCGAGGGTGAGGGAGAGAGATAGAGAGACAGAGAAAACTAGAAAGAGAGTGAGAGACAGAGAGAAATAGAGAGAGAGATACAGACAGATGTACAGGAGTAGGAGGGAAGGAATACCTATACACATATCACTAATTTGCACATAGTTAAATCCCTCAACGATTTAAACTAAATTCAGCACTTCCTCCTAATTCTGGTAAATCTTGAGGCTTTCCATCTGCTAATACTCCTCCCATATATATAAATCATTCCTGGCACCTTGTTCGCATCGAGAGGAAACAATTCATGAAAATCTGTCTTGATTGACGCATCCCTACTACATCTCCATGACAACAACCTCAGCTAAATCCTCCTCCTCCTAATGACACAAAGACTAAGGTACTTTGCACAAAAGGAGTGTATTTTGATCTCTCTTGCATGACATAACTGAGTCCTAAGGTTTAACTTCATTTGTTCATGTTTTCTTGGCAGAGGGGATCGTCACATGATGAAGCAGAATATAATCTGCTGACAATGTTGAATTTGATATGTCCCACTCGAACAAAAACAGTCTGACTTGGCAATTATCCATGAACTTTTCCCCTCAAAATTTGCTGTAGACTGTTAAAAGCAATGTTACAACCTTACATCGATGTTTAAAACTGTTCAATATCTAAAGCGAGACCAGGAATGTGATAGGGGTCAAGCTGAAATTATTTGCCAATCCAAATTACTCAGTTCCCCATATGATTTCAGATAGTGCTACTGATTCTCAATTGAAGAAACAAACGGTGAGAAATATCAAGATGCATTGATCGGGAGCAAAATTGCAAATTATTGTCACCGTAGCTCCATATATTGATTGCCCCAGTCTACATTTATACATTGATGTCCTGCATGACTCTTTTTTTTACAACTGCAAAAAATGACTGCAAAAATTGGCATATAATGATGATAATCTGTTTCCTTTAATGTTTAATGTTACTCTTAAAAACTGACACGACAAGGGGCTTGAATGTCTCATTTCATAAAATATGTTACGGCCATTAGAGAACCAGGGTAAATTGGTGCCCCCACCTTTAAACCTCTCATTTCGTGCCAAGAAAAAAGGGTGGCTGTTGGTGAAGATGAAATTACGATGCAGTTGTGAACAGACATTTAATGTTCTGCCAAAACATTTTGACATTTAGACTTTTCCTCGACCCCAAACTGTTTTGCAATGTAAAGCATGTATGTCTGAGAGGTGTGGGTGCTTAGACTTGGAGCCATATGCCTTAACGGAAGCTGTCGTAAAAAGACTTGAACTATGAAAATGAGTATCATTCAAGTTCAACCATATTTAGAGATCAAAGTAATCGTGTTACTTGACGAAAAGCTGTATTAACAGAATTTTCATGAAAATTAAAAAAAATATCTGCCACCTGTATATACAAGCAAAACAATACATGAATTATGTATGTATTGCATCATGAGCACTAAAAACATATAACAAATAATTAAAAAGAAACTAAAGGAATTTGCAATACTACACATTTCTTCTCTCAAACTACTCCTGCGGCAATATCGAATTCTAATAAATTAAATATATAAAATACTAATTTGTGAGGTAAGAACGTGTAACAAAATCTTATTGCACTTTTTTTATATCTTTTTTTTATAAACTGTTGAGCATATATTTTTTTAAATGCCATGTGAAAGGTATGCTAATTACCTAAACCACAAGAGGATTTCAAAACGTTTAAAAAATGTTTACAGGTGAAACATACTTGACTTCATTCTCTCGCAGAAGGCCTGTCTTGCCAAATAAAACCCACTATTTTCACACTCTGGATATTATCCCGAAGCTCGATATTGCGTCCTCACCAGACCAATCGCTTATCACAAACTGGCTCGGACGGGGGCAAATCAGCCTGTTATTTCCGAAATAGCGGGATATTGGGGAAACAAGACCAAGAATTCTCAAGACATTTTCTTAACCAAATATCCCACTAATTGCAACTGCGGGCTGATGAAGATGCAAATTAACTGGCTAATTTGCGATCAGGATAGTTAAAATAGAGTTTTTTTTTAATGAAAACAGGCCCAGCTTCATACTCTCGCAGAAATACTTTTGTTTCAAATATCTCTGACATGCAAGGTTGGCTAAGATCTAACAATAATGTACACCATACACATACAATACAAAATATGTAAGACATATATATCACATATCAAAATGAGTATTTACATATAGTGAGCGAGACTCATGCTTATTCTAAAACTAAACAAACAACAGGTAGGACAATTTGGTCAATTGGTAAGGTGGATCTTTACAATTCAAGTTAATTTTAAAAAACAAAAAGAATTTTATATCAAATATAAAGGCACCTCATGTCAATATTTACTAATGTACATTATTATCCAAATAATGCAGCTACTAAGAGCAACAATCTTTTTTTTTTAAACTGCATCACTATAGGATTGCAGTTTTCTTTTACTATCTTTTGAGATGATTAACTGATCATAACCAATTATCCTTTGGTGGTAGTTCACTATTTCATGGAGTTGCACCATAGTGAAATGTGAATAGAATACGAACCATCTAATAGAGAACAAAATAATGCTTTATCCCTGCTTAACTACCAGCCTCATAACTCTATGTATTATGATTACAACAGTGTGCTGTTGCTTGCTATGGTGACAACTGTTCCAGCTTTACTTTGCAAAAGATATAGCATCAGGGGAAGAGTTGTATGTAGGTTGTATGTAGGTCCAAAGTGAGGTTTAAGCAGGGACATGAAACTCTATCATGTCCCTGGTTTAAGGTTAGGATTTGGGTTAGGGTTTAGTTTTGGATGTTGGGTGAAAGTTGCGAATTTGATGAATGAAAGAATTTTACTATGGAGCGATTGTCACCAAAGCATGTGCATACAATCTCTACAAAAGAACATTTGACATAACGATATAGCCGTGATGCTATATTTTTATCAAAATTGCTGATTACATTCATGTGAAGGTGCATTCCAGATCCGTCGCATTGATCAGATCAGACCGTCGCTTTTACGGGTGCGAGGGTTCATTTCCATAAAGACGAGGTCGTGCCCGGCCCCGCGGCCCCCGGGGTGATTGTGAGGGGCGCGGCCCTGCCGGAAGAAATCTGATACACCAAATGCCTGGTTGAAAGAGAGAGAGAAAGGATACAAAAAATAGCAATGAAAATCACTATTTATTATTATGATTATAACTTACAGTGGTGTATTCATGATTCTAGCACAGGGGGTCAAGGAGACACATGTCTTAAAAGTGATTATGCAAAAAGTAATGTAAGATAAGAAAGAATGTAAAACACAGGACAAGTCATGGGTTAATATCAACTATAAGCTGGCGCATACTCAACTAGTTCAAAGAAACATCTGTGCAAGCACCAATAAAAACTCTTTATTCACAAGATTCAAGTTTTTTATGGCAATTAACATCATTTTCCTACACAAAAGATGGAATATGGCCCACGGTCTAACAAATGTTTCTTCACAGATGACCGCAACCTTCCCGGGAAGTTACGATTACAATCTAAGATGGTACACTCCCCTCAAATCTTGCCTGCAAATGCCAAGGTACGGCAAGGTTGACGACAGGAGCATGTTTTTCATCTCTGGAAAGCCCTGGAAGTCTATCTCTTCATCCTTTCAGCATCCCTTCTAAATCTAGCCCGTTACTATCTACGCTAATTAAGACACTACCTGAGTAGCTTGAAAGCTTCATGCATGGCTCACGTGCAAAGAGCCAAAAAGAATCACAGAGATGACAGATGAGACTTGCTTTCCAAGACCTGCTCTAGAAAGCTCCGACTAGGCTTCGGATTTCTTAATTTCAAGCATTTCCTTAAAGTCCCGAGAAAGATTTCCTTTAAGTCCTGAGAAAACTTTCATGCATTTCCTCAAAGTCACGAGAAAGATTTCCTCTAAGTCCTGTGAAAGATTTCCTTAAGTCCCGCGAAAGAATTTCAGAAAAAGACCTTTCGTTGATATATGATGAAGAAGATCAGAGAGATTGTTAGAAGGGGGCAAATCTACGACCTCATGACAGATTGGTGTAAAAAGGTTCCTTCAGATAGAAATAGGGGACCTCTACACACCCTTTCCTATGCCACGCCCTGTGTGACGGCTACCCTCGGAAGCAAATTGGCAGTAGCTAGTAATTCACTGGACACAGCTTTCAGGGTCAATCGTGAAAAAGTTAATAGTCTCTCTTAGATTGTATTTCCCATTTTTAGCAAGAGCGGTACCTACATCCATTTTGTTAAAATTATAATCACCAAGATATGGTTCTCAGTTCAAAAGCTTTATCTATGTTTCACTGGTCTACTTGACATGTAAACTCCAATCATGATATAATTTTGTATTTGATAATTCATATCTGGCTAAACATAATATCATTTTAACAACCTTATGATTAAAATAAAAAACTTCTATTATAAAATCAAATTTAATGCACTTGAAAACCAAACCACCAAAGACATTTATCTTGTTTTTGTTTTTCCATTTGCCTTCTAAATTAAGCATCAATTGTATTTTATGAAATTGTGGAGCAATTTGTGCAAACAAAGTTTCTTTGATGTGGTTCATGACTATCAGACCATGCTAATTGTTCAAATATTTTGATGGCGAGAGAAAATGAGTGGGTATAGTCACAAATATTTGTTTTTATGTTCTCTATTTTCACCATTGTTCTGTAAGAAGACTAGGTCACGTAAAGCTCAATTTCTGTCATCCCTCATTGGGCAGTTCTAAAGCCAAAGGGCATTTATTAGGTGTGGTGGGCTTATGAATTATTTGTATATCATTCCATTCAATGTTTGCATAAACTTGTCTTAGGAAAAAACAGATGGTAATTCAAAATAAATAAGATTCTTCATTTACAATGAATAAAGAAATTGCCAAAATAAAGGGTGCATATCCCTCCTACTTACTTGTATGTTATTGAAGAATAGTCAAAGAGATTTAATTGCACCTCCCCCCCCCCCCCCCTCCCCTTGAATCAACTAATGTCTGTTAACACTTCACATACTTTCTTCGCATCTCGGCACAGTAGCTTGTTTGCCATGCAATTTTGCACACAAAAATAGGCACAAATAGACAGAAGGATTGCTGTGTGCAACACAGTGGCTTTACAAAGTTGCCCATTTCCCGCCTTGATTAGCTCATGACAACCCTTTTAACACTTGTATAGGTTAATCTTGCACTGGAAACAGTTAAATAATCTTGAAGCCTTTGGTCTCTCTGGTCTCTCTATCCCATTTGTAATACAATTTGGCACATGGAGATTATTTGTACTAAATTTTACAACTTATAAAGAGTTAAATTGATCACATTTTTCTGAGAGAGCTACATTTATCTCTCATGTACCAAAATAAAAACTACAGGGATGTCAGACAAAAACTTAAAATGATTTTAATAGACTTACTAGTTACCTTTGCCTCTGAGTCTATGATAGATAAAGCTATGATAAATGAATCAAACTAGGGTTCTTATTTGCTTTGGAATTGGTCATTACACACAGCGAGAAAATATACTTGTAAACATAATCCTCACAACCTATTTTTCTTGGCATCACATCTCATGGAAAACTCGTCTTTTCCTCTTGAACCGCTCTTAAAATCTCATTGAATTTCCTGCTAAGCAAACAGATCAGGGTCTTGAATGTTTCTTCCTGTTAATAAGCCCCGGACTGCATGGTGCTTTACATCTTGCCAACTAAATCAAAAAGTTAATTTGTAGAATGCTAAGCCTTACATAACGAGCTGGGAGTTGAAGGAAAATGTGTATTACACCTTCACAAGTGGAAATTTGTTAACTCCACGATTGCAAGAAAAGAACATCATGCAAGTAATATCTGCAGAGAGACAGAAACAGGACAAAGACTCTGAAGGATGAAAAAATGCCTGTAAACATAATTGTTCATTGCAGAAATATTGCAGTAAAATAAAGATTCAAAGGTAGAATGGATTAAGTTTTGAAAAGTCAGTGTACAGCATAGGATTTAAAAGAATGCAAAATCAAACTAGAAATACATGAAACTGCATGATGATTATACTTTAAATGAGCAAAGAGTTTTTAGAGCTTCAAATAAAATAACTTGATTATGAAAAATAAAATAACTGCATGGTGTATTAAAAAGCGTGACGTATAACATTTAAAACAATATAAATGCACATTTTAGAAAAGTATAGTCTCAAAGAAAGTGGAATGGTAAAATTGACTCATAGCATAAAAGTATCTGAGGGGGCCACCTTGATGATAAACAGATCAGCGTCATCGAGTTAAAGGCTACTTCCTGATTCCAAGATTCAGTCGTGATTTCTAATTAGTTCGTTATCATCTTTTGAATCCATTCAGAGAAGTATGAGTATTGGTCACTCACAGATTGTCTCTTTGGAACCAGAAGGGTGTTAATAGTTAGTGTCTTATATAAATAACGCAGTTAACACCCTTTAGCTCTGAAGGGACGGATTGTATCTGCAGCAGATGGACGTGTCCGTTGGTGAACTTTTATCATTGCATGACAGTGAGTAAGACTTCTCATTGAACTGTCTTTATTCAAAGGTGATGAGCACTTTATGTTTTGTCATTGATTCAATATCATCTGAGGTATTTTTTGTTCTCAATTGTTATTTACATCATTGATGTGATTTTATGTGCTTTTATAATTCAAAGTAAGATATCACATACTAGGTTAACAGGAGAGGGCATTTATTTACTTGCATAAGTGTGGTCATTGTTTTTCTTGTATCAGAATACTTAAAAGATAGGAAGAAAGAGAGGGAAAGAGAGTGAGAGAGGGGAGAGAGAGAGAGAGAGAGATAAAATACAAAAGGAAACATACAGAAGAATGTATGGGCAAGTGTGTACTGCTAGAATTCATATCTAGTTTGGTGAAGATGCAAAGATTTGTTTCACCTGAATAACTTACCATTCTTGAAATCTGATATTTCAGGCAGGCTCATGCTAGCATGCAAAACAATGTATATTTTTAATGAAGATTTATAAATCTTAAGGCCCGGTCACACAGGGAGGACGCATGGGGAACGCACGGCCAGCGCATTGGAAATTTGCAATTTTGGCCAGTGCGTTGTCGTGCGCCCAACTTTTGTACCAAATGCATAGCGTGTTGCTAGCGCGCTGAGCGCATACAGGGCGCATACAGGGCGCATACAGTGCGCATACAGACCGTACACAGAGCGCACATGATAACAACTTCCACGAATGCACAGCGTGTTGCTAGCGCGCTGGACGAATGGTCCACGCATGCACCGCGTTCTACGACGCACGGCCAGCGCATTGGAAATAAAAAAAGGCTGTGTGCCTAACTTTTGTCATAATTTTGGAAAAGCTAGCGAGCTAACACAAAATGCACGGCGTGTAGCTAGCGCGCTGTGCGTATACAGGGCGTGTGCTCCGCGTATGTCTGGCGCTGGTCTAGCGCGCTCCACGCATGTCTGGCGCTGGTCTAGCGCGCTCAACGCACGTCTGGCGTGCCTTTGGCGTGTACATTCATGCGTCGAGCTCCGCGCACACTTTTGAGCATGCTCAAAAAATCCCGACGCACACAGCGAATGACGACGAATGCATAGCGCTGGTCCAGCGTTGGCCCAGCGCGCTCGACGAACGAGTAACGCATGATGACGCACGCCTAGCGAACGACAACGCACTGGCCTAAATTGCAAATTTTCCATGCGCCGGCCGTGCGTCCCCCATGCGTCCTCCCTGTGTGACCGGGCCTTTAAATAAAAAATAAATGAGCATTTAAGCCAGCCAAATTCTATCATGACTTTCAGATTAATCTTTAAGTTTGTAAATGTAATAATCATAATAGCTCATAGCTTGCTATATATATCATGCATCAGGTATTTCTTTTATGTGTAGCTTACATTTTATATGCTTTAATTGCTATAAAGCTTTCATTTTTTCTTCTTCAATGACTTACCCAGCAGCTGCAAAATCATGTTATGCATTAAATGTTTTCATGCAAGTTAAAACTATGCTGTAAATTAACTTGAACTAATTTTAAGTTCAAGTTTTTGATGAAGGTATTGTGTCTTTGAGTTTGAGTTATGGTCAATTAAATAAATGAATTAGGTTTTGTTATTAACACAAACTATAATGATTAAATAAAGGTGAAAACTCTACAAACAATTCCTTATTGTCTTTGTCATTATACTTTTATTGATAGCAAATTTGTTTCTCATTAGCATGTTTCTTGTTAGTTTGTCTCTCAATGGTGTCCAGGTTTATTTTTTATACCCCAGTTGCAAATTAAACCCTACACTGACACTTTTTTTCAGTTTGTTGTCAGTGTAATGTCAATCTTGTTTGTTTGCCTGCACGGGTATTATTAATTAGTTTGATTCATGCATGCATCTTTGAAACTTGTGAAATAATGTGTAAATGAGTTTCAAGACTTGTTGTCAAGTATCAACATTCATGTAAAAGAAAAGAAAACCTGTCTTGATTTTGATCGATGAATCTGGAATATATTCCTATTTTTTCTGAGAGCAATCATTGTCTATTGAAAGCAAGAAGGGCATTAAATCTGTGTTATATTACATCAGTTAACACCCTTCTGGCTCTCAACATACGATAGGATGTGTCATCTCCTGATGGTTTACAAGCTTGTGAGTGACCTACCTAACTGCAAGCAACTAAAAATTTAAACGTAAAATGCTATTAACAAAAGAGTCAATTTCACCACCCCCTCTTTCTGTGGGACGACTTTTCTCTCACCATACCATCGCCGCGGCGATGCTGCCTCCCATGACCGCGCCCCCAAACACGTCACTCCAGTGATGCTTGTAGTCCGAGATGCGACTGAGGCAGGTGTAGAGGGCCAGGAAGAGTGCGATGACCTGCACGAGGGGGCGTAGGAAGACGGTGTCACGCCAGCTCCAGCGGCTCTGCATGTACAGCTGGAGGAACGAGATGGAGAGAGATGGAGAGAGATGGAGAAAGTGGAATTAGAGGTAGACCAGGATCTACATCATAACTGTTAAATAACATTGTCTGTTGAGGGCCAGAAGGACATTGACTCTGTGTTAAAGTACATGAGTCAGCACCCTTCTGGATGCCTCCAAACAAACAATATGCTATTTTGATAGTTATTCCAACATTGTTCCAAATCGATGTGTCATACCTCCAGGGGAACAAACCGATTCATCCAAAAAATGGTTCACGGGTTGGCAAGACAAAACTTTGCTGTTCCACACAGTATCAGATATCTTTCAAATGTTTCAAAAGAAATAAATATTACTGCTTGGCTGCACAATCTCAGCATATATACAAAATAAATAAAAAATAAAAAATGAAATTTTCATGCAAACGCAGACTTTCCACATGACCTCAAACTCAGGCAAAAAAAAAATGTTTTTTTTTCTTTTTCCATTAAGCTTCACTAATATTTATCCTATCAACATTTTGCTCTGGGCTTTATTTCGTCAGAGATAATCAGCGCAGGGCTAGGATTTAGGTTAGGTTTCAGGCTAGGGTTAGCTATAGGTACCGGTACAATGGGGTCTATTCGCTATTCATAAGGACCGCTATTCATAAGGTCCGCTATTCATAAGGACCGCTATTCATAACGTGTAAATTCCCGTACTTCCGGGTCCGCTATTCATAATGGCAAAAGAGGGTCACTATTCATAATGAAATAAGGTTCGTTAATCATAAGGACCGCTATTCATAACGTGAGATGAGGGTCGCTATTCATAATTCATATTAAGGGTCATTAATCATAAGGACAGCTATTCATAATAGGAAATGAGGGTCGCTATTCATAATAGGAGAAGAGGGTCGCTATTCATAATAGGAGAAGAGGGTCGCTATTCATAATAGGAAATGAGGGTCGCTATTCATAATAGGAGAAGAGGGTCGCTATTCATAATAGGAGAAGAGGGTGGCTATTCATAACAGGAGAAGAGGGTCGCTATTCATAATAGGAATAGAGGGTCGCTATTCATAATAGGAGTAGATGGTCGCTATACATAATAGGAGAAGAGGGTGGCTATTCATAATAGGAGAAGAGGGTCGCTTTTCATAATAGGAGTAGAGGGTCGATATTCATAATACGAAATGAGGTTTGCTAATCATAATAGGAGTAGGGGGTCGCTATTCATAATGCGACGAGAGGGTCGCTATTCATAATACCGAAAAAGTCAAAATTACATAAGCAATAAACTAAATGTTAATAAGAAAGCGACATACTGGACACCCCATGGCTACAGCGTAGGCCGGGGGGGGGGGGGGGGGATGAGGTAGGCCACATGGTCCCAAACATTTGAAGAAAATATTTATTGAAAACTCACATTTCTGAAGAAAGAATTCGTGCCTAAATAATGAACGTGTCCCATCATTCCGGTCACCAGCCCCCCCCCCCCTCCCTGCCCCCCCTCCAATTCGGCCCACTCTCTCGGCAGTATTCCTTGGTACATGTACATATTAGCGACAATTCTCGTCCAAGTAGTTCATAGATGGCGTAGCCTGTGTGTGTTTAAGGGTGAGGGCGGTGGGGTTGTATCAGTGTTGCCTTCAAGGGGTTGATCTATCATGTATCTTATCCTCAGCAAAGAAAGAAAGCGACAGAGAGGGGGTTGTAGGGACTTAAGTTATATACCATATTCAAGCTGTTCGTAAATATACAATGTCGCACGACATATTTTCCATATAAGTAAGGAAATTGGATACTCAGGAATTAGTCACTTTTCAACAAACGCATACAAAAGTATGATTTACAAAAAGTGAAACAAATCCTCTTCTTTCTCTAATGATTTAATGAAACATCAAAGCTTCCACGTTTTGCGCGGGAGGGGGGAAACTGAATTCAGACAAGGATTAAGAGTCGAGAATGGAACAACGAATCATCTTCTTTCTATAATAATTGCATTAAATAATGAAAGGTCGAAGCTTACGCGCTTTGCGCAAGAGGGGGGGGGGGGGGGAATAGAATTCAGACAATTATTAAGAGTCGAGAACGGTACAACAAATCGTAATTTTTCTCTAATAATTAATGAAAGGTAAAAGCGAGGGGGAAAACTGAATTCAGACAAGGAGTAAGAGTCGAGAATGGTACAATAAATCGTCTTCTTTTTCTAATAATTAATGAAAGTTCAAAGCTTTCGCGCGTAATGGGTGGGGGAGGGGAGGGGGGGGGGGGGACAGCAAGCTGCCCGAATATGAAATTTTTTGATATCTTTTCTCGTTTATCTTGGTGATAAATAACACTTTCACAAAAAACATATAATGCTCAAATTTTTGCTCGCTCGTTTCGCTCACAAGCAGAATTGTGAACTAGAAAATTACCTTTTCGGGCAAGAGGCTTTAGCCCCCCCCCCCCCCCCCCCCGATGAAAATGTCAAAAAAATGTATTTCTTAAAAACGGGGAATGTTGATATCGGACAAGAGACGTGAAGTGAGCTTGCACCCCTTTCCAAAATTGTTCCTGCTTCTAGGTACCCGTATCGTGCTTCTAATATGACCTTGTCAGTATTGGTATGTTGAGTTGAAAAAACGGTCTGCGCATTTTTCAAATTTCCGTCCCCCCCCCCCCCCCCCATTGGAAAATTCTGGATCCGCGCCGGGGCGTACTGATGGGGGGGGGGGGGGCTCGGGGGATCGGTAGATACTGGGCTTAGGTCCAATTGTCAGGTCCAATTCCGCTCAGTAATTTGTAGGTCCATAAGTCCTAATAAAAATTACTTTCTACAAAAACATTATTGTCGTATAAACAATTACTAGTTTCTTAAATAGCAAGCTAAACTGGATAATGGGCCTGCTTGGCGTACTTAATATCTCAGTGGCGTAGCCTGGATAAGATCAGTTGGTGGCAGGGTGGAGGGGCAAGATTTCCAACAAGGAGGAACATTTACGATAGGATTACATGTGTGTTATGTTTTACTTTTTTTTCGTCACCTCATGAGCGGGGGTTGGCTCTATATAATTATCAAAGATAACAGATAAAATATAATTACTATAAAAAGAGACAACTATTCAGGGCTATATATCGCCCCCCCCCCCCTACAGGACCAGGAACGTAGCCGAGAGGGGGGGGGGGGGTATTATGAATAGCGAACCTCATTTCGTATCATGAATAGCGACCGTCTACTCCTAATATGAATAGCGACCCTCATTTCTTTTTTATGAATAGCGACCCTAATTTCGTGTTATGAATAGCGACCCTCATTTCGTATTATAAATAGCGACCCTCTACTCCTATTATGAATAGCGACCCTCTTCTTCTATTATGAATAGCGACCCTCATTTTTTATTATGAATAGCGACCCTCTACTCCTATTATGAATAGCGACCCTCTTCTTCTATTATGAATAGCGACCCTCTTCTCCTTTTATGAATAGCGACCCTATTCTCCTATTATGAATAGCGACCCTCTTCTTCTATTATGAATAGCGACCCTCTTCTCATATTATGAATAGCGACCCTCATTTCTTATTATGAATAGCGACCCTCTACTCCTATTATGAATAGCGACCCTCTTCTTCTATTATGAATAGCGACCCTCTTCTCCTATTATGAATAGCGACCCTCATTTCTTATTATGAATAGCGACCCTCTACTCCTATTATGAATAGCGACCCTCTTCTTCTATTATGAATAGCGACCCTCATTTCTTATTATGAATAGCGACCCTCATTTCCTATTATGAATAGCGACCCTCTTCTTCTATTATGAATAGCGACCCTCTTCTTCTATTATAAATAGCGACCCTCATTTCTTATTATGAATAGCGACCCTCATTTCCTATTATGAATAGCGACCCTCTTCTTCTATTATGAATAGCGACCCTCTTCTCCTTTTATGAATAGCGACCCTCATTTCTTATTATGAATAATGACCCTTATGAATAATAACCCTTATGAATAACGACCCTCATTTTGCATTATGAATAGCGACCCTCATTTCGTATTATGAATAGCGACCCTCATTTCGTATTATGAATAGCGACCCTCTTTCTGTGTTATGAATACCGACCCTTTTGTAATATTATGAATAGGGACCCTTATGAATAACGACCCCGATTTCCTATTATGAATAGCGACCCTCTTTTAATATTATGAACACCGACCCTCTTCTTTGATTATGAATAGCGGTCCTTATGAATAATGACCCTTATGAATAATGACCCTTTTCTCCAATTATGAAAAGCAGACCTTATGAATAGCGGTCCTTATGAATAATGGACCTTATGAATAGCGGACCTTATGAATAGCGGTCCTTATGAATAGCGACATTGACCCGGTACAATGTTTGTGTCAAGGAATAAAGTTAGGATTTCAGTTGGTGTAGGAACTGTCTGTGTAGAAACAGTCATCAGAGTATGTGTGCCGTACAACCCTCTCTAGAGGTTAACAACAATTTGGCTGTAGAGGCAGTACAATGAGGGCGTACACGCCCAGCTCTAGACCTACTTTCAGAATTACTCCATGTCAGGAAACTGGTACTGTTGATGGTTGCTAGGCAACAGAGAACAAACATCCTTGTTCTACCCTTGACATTCCAAACCAAAAACAAAAAGCAGATCTTGGTATGACACCCACCATGACACATGTAAAACAAGCTGCAGGCATCTACGTGGTACCTAAAAATGAATACATTTGACCTGAAAACAACAAACTGCAGTCAAATAGATTTGGTCAGTTACAGTGAAATAATTAACAATTAGTAGGAGCAGAAGTATAAAACTTCATCGGGAGTCTTCTGCCACATGGTCCAAACACAGTGAATACCTCATAAAATATTAACCTTCTATAGAATCCATGTTGGCCTACCAAGTGTCTTCATCATTGTTCAGTCATGTTCAAATACAAACTACTTTTTTTCATTGACCACAGTTGAAATAGAACCCCCATTAGAATCACAGATCTCTCATGATAACTTGGTTAAGAGGAAGACTTCGACACTGGCACTTTGCCATTTTCTTTATGCCTTACGGTCATAGATGCCCAAGAGCCTGCAGGATAAACCTCTAGTCTGTTTGCTGATGTAAATATACTTGTGTTTGTCCTCCTTTTAATTACTTTTATCCTCTTTCATCCGAACATGTTTTCACACGAACAAATCTTTGAAATGCCTTAGAAATCTACCGACTAAGACTTGCATAATCTCAAATATTCATGATTTTCTGGCTTTCAAGTTTCAACATTTTCCCTGAAATGTGTTTTTGTAACAAAAACAAGCTATTTTCTCAATTTGTTCATCTTGACTATTCAGCAATATCCCAAAGGCTCATCTTTTCCATCTTTTCCTGCACACCCTGTACGTCAACAGAGGGACAAAAATAAAGGGGAGCGCGTCCCCGTCAGGTTGAATAAAGAATGCATGGGCATCTGTCGGATGAAGATAGGATGGTAACCATAGCAACCATGATTGTTGCCCATCATGCCAAGGCAGGTTGACTTCCTGTCCCAGCGATCGATCAAGAGAAAAACTCTCCTTCACGTCCCAGAAACATAGACAGATAAAGAGGATTAGTCAGCACTGAGGAGTCATCTTAACAGCAAGAAAGGGTACTCCAGAATTAGTTGATGCAATTTAACAAGGATATACACTCACATGTACAGCGACAAAGAATCTGCTCCAAGATACAGAAAGGTTTCATACTTTCATTGGTTCATGGGTTGATGCAATCCTGACACGATGTTTAAAGCTTGTCTAATAAATTTTAAGGGTGGTAGTAGCTTTTAAATAGTTCCTTTTAAACTTAGCTATCTTTGGTTAAAGAAATATTTGAAATACAAAGTTTTTGAGTGGCATTCTCACAGATTCAGTTACAACCAAAAGTAAGATCTATGTCAATATATGTTTGTATGCTAGGTTTTGTGTACCTGGTATGTGTGTGTGCACCTAGATTGTCTTATGAATACAACATTAATCATAACTAAGAAATCAACCTCTGGATAGCTGCTTAAAGTTAAGCAGACATTTAAATAATAAAAAAAATCATAACTTCCAAACAAACACATGATTTTAATTTTAATACGTAGACCCACTAGAGGTCAGTGCGTTGACCCCATTTAAACGCGTTTACAAATTGTAAACGCATCTTTTTGTGAGTTTACGATCGGTGATCGTGATCGCCGTTTTTCGGTGATTCTACAAAAGTAAGCATGGACGCAACCATGTTTTAAACTAAACGCGTAACAGATGCCTGATTCTGGCCAGAAAAAGTGAAGCATGAACACGCCCCAAGACACATTAGAAAGTTAAACAAATGGATATTAAGAGAAAAATTGATTAGATGCAAAAAAGTATCCAGTCTAGCTTGTATGTATATCAAGGCCATGTCTTATAAAAGAGTTGCAATTGATGACAAATAATTTGCAATCGATATTAATCGCAACTCTGTCAAAAGAAACAGGACATGCAATTGATTTCAATTTCAAACTATTTGTAATCAATCGCAACTCTTTAGTATTTTAAAGACGGGGCACGTGACTGAGTGAACAAGGAAGGATGTGTGTTTTGTTTGTTAATGGCAAATTGCTGGAATCAATTTCAGTACTAATAAAAACCTTTGTTGGTGTCTATTTCCAAATGGTTTCCTGATATCCATAGATAATAATATCCATAGATAACAACAAAAAGAGATTTTCTTGAAACATTTTTTTCACATTGAAATGATATTGGAATCAGAACCTGAAGATAGATCTTGCTGGGTGGTCGCACAGTCTGTGTATGACTGAAAATAAAGTCATTTTAAAAATTCAGCTGGATATGTAGATCTTGCAGCCGATCTCAAACAACGGCAGTTAAAGCAAAGCACTTCCATGGGGTTTCCTAACACTCCTATTTCTGCTGTCAAGCCCAGCAATGGATCTATTCTTGATTCTGTTTAATCTTGTCAGGTAATCATACAATTAAAATCCCATTTGTTTTGTATCAAGGACCCTACAATGAATCATCCTTTTCACACATGTCCAGTGTTTCCCTTAAGATCTACTTTTAGTTCACCTACATTTCGGTCATCAACCTTCCATGATGATTACATATACTATTGTCTCCTGTACATCTGTGAAGAGAGAAATCATATGGGACTGAGTCACTAGGTCAGGCAACCCTTGGACAACCTACCCAGTCGAGATATAAAAAGGAATCCTCACCCTTAAACCTACACCTCAGTTATACGTATGGGACCAGCACCAGACCGGGACCAGCACCAGACCAAGAACAGACCGAGAACAGACCGCCAAAAGGCTGACAACATACAGACCAAACAAAGGGGTTATGTTAACTCGAATGATCAGGATTTTTTCAATTATCGCGGTCAATCTAGAATCGTTAAGGCGGTGTGACTGGCGTCTAGCCATTGTAGCTACATCCCCTTCTATCCTACAATGCATGTACTAGACTCATTCACTTGTCTTTCTCAATTAATGTGTAGAAAATAGATACCTGATAGGAAGGAACTCCCTGAAGGCTGAAGGAACTCACTGAAGGAAGCCAAAGAGGAGGTAATTTTCAGAGCTGGGCTATATGGATTACACCGCACAATTCCTGCCTCTTAGCCCACTTAAATCTTGCGGAAGATGCATTTGGGGGCTACTTCTCGTAATAAATGAAATAAAGTGAAGCCAAATAAACCTGATTTCACCAATTTACCTTCAGTTAATACAATGAACATTTATTTAATTATAATTTAATATGCTCCCAGACTTTGGAATAGCCTGCCTCCCCATCTGAAATGCACAGTCCCTATACACCTTTAAAACCATGTTGAAAACCCACTTTATTCAAATCCCTCTGAGCTCTTTTTCATTTTTTTTTTAAATCTATGCTTCTATTTAGTAGTTCATATTATGCCAGTACTATATATTATTTATTATGTAGCTTTGTAATTTTGGTGCTGTTGTCCTTGCTCTGTTTTTATGATGGCGCCTAGAAACATTGTAATAGGCACACTAAAAATTCACCTAATTATTATTATTATCATAATACTGTTACAGTCACTACAAAAGAAGCCTCTTTAATTATTACTGCGCCTTGCTTTGTTCATTACCTCATTTTTGAAGGAAGAAACTAAGCAGCTGTTTATATTATCATGGACCTAATTTTGCTACTGTCAATGAATACAAAGGATCAAGTCCAAGGTCATTTGATGTCCAATGCATTATTAAGTATCGTGATTTGTGAAGTCACAAACACAGAGTGTCACTTTACATCATACTTGGTCTGATCCAAGCTCTCATACAGCTAAAAATTATACTAAATTATTGTAAGAGGACACCATGTGAGTATAGTCCTCACAAGGACTGGTGTATTCTTTCTTGGAAGAGATGTGTTAGTTCTGAAAAGAACTGTTGTATAATTCCCTTGTGATTATAGTTCTGACAAGATCTTTATCAATTGAAAATTTATAATTATGTGAACAGTGCATGAGACAAAATGGCATGGACTCCCCCCCCCCCAAAAAAAAAAGGTGTCTAATAAATACTGGGGCTCAGTCATTGACTCACTTTTGCACAATAGAAAATTCAGGCGATGCTGGTGAAGGTCGTTCATGTAAGAGTAAGGGAAGCTTGAAATGAGCTAATGGTAATTGGTCAGCACATAATAGCATCCACCCTGGGGCCAGATGATGACCCTTGATTGATTGAAAATGGAGAGGAAGACTGACCATGACTCATCAGAATGACCAAACTTCTTGCCCGCTAGCTCGATCTCTGTAGTAGCCCCTTTCAGATCAGAGCATAATTATGTATTCACAGTGAAACCTGTATATAAAGACCATCCAGGGAGGCAAGCAAGTGGGCTGATACAGGTCGTCTTTATGTTCCTTCAGTACAGGTTTCAATAAAAAACACGCTGATCAAGGAGGGTAACAGAACAAAATTACCAGTGGCTTAATTGTCCTAAGGGTGCATGGTTCTTATGATTTTGTTTCTTTAAAATGATGCTTGACATTTTGTTATATGATTTCAAGTCAATAGTATGCTCTGTTTTTAACTCTGCATGGGGAGGGGGGGGGGGGGTTAGTGTGATCAAGGTAGATTGATCCTGTGCACTTAATCATACAAGTTGCCAAAATAAACTCTCAGTGTCAAACCCAGCACTTTTTCGCACTTGATATTACCTTTTATGAGAGATAATCCAGACTGAAATTTGCTTGCCTTCAAAAATGTACATATAAAGTATATAATAGCTGTTCCATTTGCATAAAGCCCATGCTATTTCATGGTAGCAATATCTTGTGTATCACACAGTCATGAAAGTTACTTAACCAGGCATTTATGGTAAGTACTGAATAGCCACTAAATCTCAAAAGCCCTGTTAGGCCTAAAGGGATGCTTCAGAGTCCTTTCTCAGTTCTTGCAGAGTACATTAAAGATACTATGTCCCTTTTGCAGCCAACGTCAAATTCTGTAGAACTTTGCAGGAATTATGAATATGTCATGTATGTCCTATCTGTGAAATTTAGACTTGAGCAGTGTCCTAATATTCAAATTATGCAAGGAAACCTGTTTACTTGCTAGACTTCACTGTCAGACACTATTGAGTGACTGACTGGTTTTTTCTCATCTTTGGTATTACATACATAAAATGAGCTGTAAAGGGGTACATGAGCATTTGTCTACATCAATAACCCACTTCTTGTAGTGGCCAAAATTAAACTGATTGAGTCTTTGCCCAGCATAAAACGTATGACCATTCGGTACAATGGTCTGAAAAATCAGACTATTACTTACTGGCTCTATAGCTCCTAAGTCGATTCGACAACTAATAGTCGTTATTTTCCCACTTAAAGACATTTTCAAGCCCTCTTTTTTTTAGAGAAGTTCTAAATTAGTATTGTCTTTCAAATGCCGTTGGAATTTAACCTTTTCATTTTTTGAGCCTGCAATTGGGACATAGTACCTTTAACAACATGTACAAAATATATATGAACTTCAATTTTTTAAAAATCATCTTAAAAGGAGAATCATTTTTCACCATTTAACAGTTTCAAACCTACATGCTATCCAAATAAATTTCTTTGCAAGAGAGTTTTAAAGAGGACAAGCACGATAGCATGTCAGAGTCCCGTTGAGCTCCTTTAAGGTGTTGGGTGTAGCTAGGCTTGATGCTGGCAGGAAGAATGAGTTACTAGATGAAGAGCTCCTTTAAGGTGTTGGGTGTAGCTAGGCTTGATGCTGGCAGGAAGAATGAGTTACTAGATGAAGAGCTCCTTTAAGGTGTTGGGTGTAGCTAGGCTTGATGCTGGCAGGAAGAATGAATTACTAGATGAAGAGCTCCTTTAAGGTGTTGGGTGTAGCTAGGCTTGATGCTGGCAGGAAGAATGAGTTACTAGATGAAGAGCTCCTTTAAGGTGTTGGGTGTAGCTAGGCTTGATGCTGGCAGGAAGAATGAGTTACTAGATGAAGAGCTCCTTTAAGGTGTTGGGTGTAGCTAGGCTTCATGCTGGCAGGAAGAATGAGTTACTAGATGGAGAGCTCCTGTAAGAGGTGCAAATCTAATTCACACCTCACCAATCAGTAAGGCTTATCACATGAGGGAGTAAGGGAGGAGGTCTATATGGCTCGTAGTTCAGGCAGCGGAAGAACGCCTGAATCACCAAAAAATTCTACATGCATGGTTACTTGGTGAACAAATCCTGTGTTTGACTTATGCAAGGGTCACTCTGTGGCCTGGACCCACCCTCCTCAGGTCATCACCTTTCTTCACCTGAGCCAATTATTTGTAACCTCAGGGTTTCACCATCACTTCATGTGCTTTACAAAAAACAAAGGCAAAGCATCACTCTTATCAGCAAATGTGTTAGTCCAGGCTTCACCCTTTGAATTATTTGCATAGGTGATGCTTCACTTTTGTCAGTTTTACATAGGTGAGGCTTCACTTGTGTCAGTTTTCCATAGGTGAGGCTTCACTTTTGTAAGTTTTCGGCCGGTCTGAAGCTTCACCACTGTTTCACCATACTGGCCATTTGCATAGTTCAAGCTTCACCACTGTTTCACCATATTGGCCATTACATATTTCAAGCTTCACGTTTTGAAATCAAGCTCCAGCAATGTTTACTTATAATAGTAGACCATGACTGCAATGGTCTATAGTCATGATAGTAATTCCATACTGCTCAATAAGTACCAAGTCAACCAGGTTTCAATTCAAAGATACAGTAACATGTTTATTTTGTCAATCCAATGTTTCTACAGATATGTTGTTATGAAACTTAAAACGTTTATACAAAAGTTGTTTTAACTACAAGTCTTGTTTTCTAATACTAACTCTTGTTTTCTAATACTAACTCTTGTTAACTATAAACACTAACTCCTGTTACCTATTAAACTCTGTTACTTGGAAATGAAAGAAAATGTTCATTCCAGACAAATTTCAGGTTTGCGTTGTTAGATTTTGACATTGTGTTCATTAAAACTACACTATAAAAATAATGAAGTTGCACAAGTGCACATTTCTTTTTATACAGGCAGTACTGTCACATTATTTTTGTAGTGTAGATAAACCAAGCTAAAACTCATTTTTGGTCTGGTTTATAAAATGTTAGCTTATCAAATTTCCTATTCACAATAGCTTGGTTACACCTCATTTGTTGTAGTTGAATTCAAGAAACTTTTGGCCGGGTATTGTACGACCACCTGATGATGGACCACACAATTCAGCCTTGCCCATAACACACTAATTACTCCGAAACTATTCAAGCAAAGCAAACCAAAAAAGAAGTTAACTCTTCATTACCTGAGAATTTATGAAATGAGAGCATTAATTAGAATATGCATGATCAAAGTGTACTCAATGCTTTGCTTACTTAGTCGTGGTCACTACTATGAATAAAACTTGATGGGGAAATTGTCCAGAAACAGTCAATAAGTCAACATACCAACATAATACAAAGTATAGAACTTTCCAGCTATCAAACACATTGTATGCATTTGTAAGACCATGTATACTTGACTGGCAAGCATCTCTCATTTCATATTTTAACTATGACATTGACAACACCTGAACAATTTCCCGATCAATTCATTCAATAGTGAACCTGTTGCATGCTATAAACTACATAAATCCAAGTCAAGACCTTCCAGAGTGGATGTCGTTACTGTGAGTTCAGCCAATAGGCGATCGTCAGAGGACTACATACATTAATCAGATGAAAAAACATGTCTCAAAATGATCGGAAAACTCTGAACTTTCTATTTTTTTTCAACTCACCTCGCAAAAACTTGGGGCCAAAACTTGGCACGATCTGCGCTGCGCATGCTGGGTACAATACCGACAGCTCGTAGGCTACTAGTCTCGTTTCCAGACTTGAGGCTGGCCTTTCAGGCACGTATACTGCGAATACTCACGCAACTAGTTATGTGTAGGAGACTAGTAGACTAGTACTCGAAAACGATCTCGTGAAATCTCGAAATCAGTTTCGCTGGAGAAAAGTTCGGTGACCTCAGGACGATCACTCTGCGAGTGCATGAGTGACCGGAATAAAAATTAAATAGTTGTTTTGAAACGCACGATTTTGACATGATTTCGACATATTTTCGACGCGACCGGTAGTGGCTTCGATGTCACATCACCTGAACAAACAAGGCGACCGATTGGATTCGATGTCACATCACCAGAAAAAACAAATTACTCGTCAAAGCTTCACACATTTCATCAATTTGTATAGTAAAGCTTCACCCAATGAAGAAAAACGAACGTTAGGACTTCACTACAACAACAAATAGGTCAGGGTCAGGCTTAGGCGTCGAGTCGACGTCGATATTTGGCGACCTCTGAGGAGGGTGGGTCCAGGCCACAGAGTGACCCTTGCATTAACAAGTTAACAAATCTTGTAGAAAGATAACATGAAATATAAGGGTATTTGTACACATGAGGCAGGGAACCAGCTCACATAGTACTCCGCAGAAAAAAAATGAAGTAAGATGCACAGGAGACATCAACTTTTAAAAATATTTATGACATGCTGCCTCCTTGTATGAAAAAGGGGAAGAAAAAATTAGAGTGCACAAGTACTTTTATTCCAACAAAGTGGATATTCCCCCATGGTCCTTTTAAAGTGCTTTCTATTTGATCATTTTGAAGTGGTCTTGTACGAAACAGAGCCTGATGAAAAACTGCCTATACCCTTTGAAAACTCTTAACATGCACTATGCATTGAATCGTTTTGTTGCTGAAACGCTTTTTTGAAGAGTGGTCAACTCTGGTAATTAGTATGTTAAACACTTGCGACACTTGAGAGGAAACAGGTTAATGATTCGGTCGTATGAGAGAACGGCCCTTCATTTAGAGTAAGTGGACTGGGATAGGGGTAATTAATAAACGGAAAGGGGTGGGGTTGGAGATGTGTGATGGTTGGAGATGTGTGATGGTATGTGAGAGGGGGTAATGGGAAGGGACAATCATCCTTTCCTTTTGGGGAAGGGTAATGTTTAGAGGGGGTGGGATGGGGTTTATCTGTTGTGGTATGGGAAAGAGGGTAATAGGAAGGGGTCAGTTATAGTCATGTGTTGGTATTCTTTAAGTGACCATTATCCTTTTCTTTAAAAGGTTTGGGAGAGAGTAATCACAAAGGGAGGGGTGGAGGGGCCAGTGTTTTGTGGTGGTATGTGAGAGCGATAAAGGAGAGGGGTGCGGTCAGTGTTGTGTGGTGCTATTTTTGTGACAATCAACATTTCTTCAGAATGATTTGGGAGAGGGGTAATGGGAGGGGTGAGTCAGCGCAGTGTGGGTAAAGGAGCAGGGTAAAAGAATGGGGGTGGGGTCAATGTTGCGTATAAGTTATTCATTCATTGTTTGTTCCAATCACACTTTTTTTTCTTAGTGGTTCGGGGGGAGAGTTAATGGGGGGGGGGGGGGGGGCTGGTGTTGAGTTGTGCTATTTTTTGTGACAATCAACGTTTCCCCTCGCCAATCCATGACCATACACAGGAAACCACATCGTTGTGAATCACTACCTCCCAGTTAACTGTGACATCTGTCAAATTGGCAACTTGCAATGGTGCAGCTGACAACATCTGCTTTACTGAAGGACCAGTTTATTTTAAGATTATACTTGCAGCAACTGATATCGATGACAATTCAAACCAAATGAACTTTTTTGTCTCTTTCTAGGCCTGAAAGTGACACAGAGCTGTACGTGGGTCTCTCCGTCTTAAGTTGATTGGATGGATATGTATGGTTTACTCACTGTTCAATATCTGAGAAAATAGGAATACTTCCTTTCTTCCTTTCTTCCTTTCATTACAATTAATAACTGTTTCCTTTTTGAGATTCACCTCTTCATTCAAACATCTGTTCTGCTATATTTAGTGATCACAAAACAAAATAATGCAAATTCAACAAGTTAAAAATGACTCTTTGCAGCTGAATGGGGTATTACAGGAATTTAAGTCTATTTTTGTTTACAGTTAAAGCTTAAAATATAAACTATTGTCTTAGAACTTACAACAAAGACTAATATACTAAAATACATGTAGGTCAAGGCCAAGAACTTCAATTACTTTCACAGTGATACCTTTTAATAAAATTTAACTATTATCCTAGAAACACCTGTGGACTAATAATACATCCAAGGCCAATACCAGGTATCTTTGACAGATAAAGGGAAAATTTGATCAATATCTCACAAGTGCAAGATATTGTCAAAATCGTTGCCAATCAAGTGTCAACAGGTTTGCAAAGGTACTAAATCAACAGTACCTAATGTCACACTAAACGAATAACATGTTAAACTTCAAGAAGCAAGTGTAATTCCATCAGGGGATAGGTTTAAAGCCTGTTAATTCTGTGTACTCTCCCCTGCCAACAACATCAAAATCATGGCCTTACAGCGAGGAAGTGCAGCATAATCTCAAAACCAGAAGCTGAATTTAGCGGGTTACTTTCTTGACCTTGCATGATCCCTTTGAAGTCTCAGAAACTTTACCAACTTTAAAACCAAGGCACACACATAAGCCTAAGACTAGTCAGTACTTTGGCATCAGTTAAACTGATATGTATGACATGGTTAATCACTTTTAGAAACCACCACAGCAAAATCTTTACCATTTTATAACTAAATAAATGGTAAGTGGAGTGAACAAAGCATTATAAGTCAAATTATTAATTTTCAAATTGTTGACAGATGTTTGAAAACTTTATGGCACAAAAGGGGATTGTTGTCAACATAGCATTCACTGGAGAGCCAAGCCCAACAACTGCTCTGCTCTGCTAAATTTGATTTTCTTTCCCAGGGTCAGAAGTGCTGGTCCCCTTTTAAAAGGACAACTATTAGAGTGAAAATAAAGAGAAAAACAGAATAGAGGAGAGGGGTAGAGGAGAGAAAAGGGAGATATATCAAATATAGCAAGATACAAAAGGGACAACTATTTGATGATGGTGACCAAAAAGGTTTGATTAAACATCTGTTACTACATGTGTGAGGCAAATATGGGTTCAGGAAAGATTTATAACAATAATCCATGTCTATATTATGGAAAGCTGCAAATTTTCATTTCCTCCTATCCTTTTACACTATATGGTACTCAATACTATGAAATGGAAATTGAATGCTTATATATTATACTAGTTGGCAAAATAACAACAACTCTTTTTCAAACTTAAAGTTGTAATTACTGACATCATTACTACAGTACATGTATGCTGTAAACAAATATTCACTTCATCAATCATGGTCTGTTGTTTTCAGGCTACCAATTTTTTTGTTTTCATCTCCTTCTGGAAACGACCTGTTTACAAACAACATACTCTTTTTTTAAATAGAAATAGGTACTGTCTTATGGTGCATATCATCCAATTACCGGTGCACAATGTGTGAAAAATACAAGTTAGATCATGGCTATTTTTCTCAAAGCACTTTGTCTATTATTCTTATTTTTTAATCTATCTTTTCACTCCCACATACAAATTCTTGAACCATATCTCTCAGCAGTAAAATTAATGAAATTTGCTTACAGTGGAAAACCTGCTTTGTTGTATTTATTGGACTTGTTTTTCTATCATACTAACCCTATAGTCCTTTGTAATATATTTTATGTGCATTTTTCAGCTGCAGTCACAATTTTTTAATAAAGATAGAGCTGAGGAATGAACTGACCGATTAAGATTTTCAACAGCAATAAGTTTATATTATATTCCACAGACAGCATCAATATTCTCTCTTTTGTTTTGTTTTTCACATTCATTCTACCTAATGTAATTTTTCTGTCTCATATCTTTCAGTTTGTTTGAATTCTCTGTCACATTAATTTTCTCTCTCATATATATACTTTTTTTAAACCTTTTTTTAAAATGACTACCAGTATGACTCTAGCTTAGCTGGAACAGTTTGCTGAAACTTTGAGAAAGGCATCCACAAAAATAAAACTTACAAATGAACAGATTATTAAATCAATCATAGCATCTTTGTGCGTGATACTGCAATATGTAAAGAAAGATTGGTTGATTGCCCACATCCAAGCCTAAATGAATATCCAACTCACATATAGTAATACACAATCTCCTTCCATTATAACTGAAGTATCTTAATGAGTTTCCCAGATATTACTCAATGAACGGTCAATCCATTACAATCAGTTCAGGGTGAAAAGCAACTGAAATTAGGCCACTAGATTGACTGCCATGGTCGATGAGTTCATTAAATACACTTATTTTGTCAACAGTGGAATAAAAATGGAGGGAAAAAGACCCTTCGGTATTACAATCTACAGATTTCATTGTTTAAATGTCTTTCCTGGATTTTGCGGAGGAGTTGTTTTTACTTTAAAAATAATTATGGTCCTGTATGGTTGTTATTTATTACTTTATTTCTTTCTTCAAAAATTATTGTGAATTCTAAAATCCAATTACAACACAAAGGCAAGAGGAATGTATAGTAATACCATTAGTTGCATGGGGCTATACACAAACAAATAGATGCATGTACCTCTACTTGAAACTAAATCCATTGCACCACTAACTCTTTACTGGCTTTCAGCAACCAATGGAACAACATTGGATTGCCAAAGTCAACTTTCAACACATATAGAGTGCATGTACATGTATAATACACTCCATACAATGTGGCAGTCAGAGGTTTGGATCCATGGCTAATACAGAGCTAAATCATGCTAACATATAAATGCTAGGTTTTTGATAACCTGTGGAATCACCATAAACTGTCCTTCGGGCTAAAATGTAATTGTATTAGTCATTCCATTTAATTTTGGAATTCTTAATCAACTTTCTGATAGGCTACACCTTGGAAGTTGTGTTCAGTAGCAACAGAAAACACTTGGATCATGATTACTTCTTTTCAAGAAAATTTTCCAATTAGTGTCTGGTGAAATGACTCACAGAAGAGAGGAAAGAGTAACATCATATGCTATTACTATCCATCTTCTTCTTGAGTTTAGCCTTACTAGGCTCCCATTCAAAGCCATGTTCACGAGGCAAACATTCATGTGTACATGTCGGGACCATCAGTTCCTCTAATAATTAAGCTCAAGGTATTCTAATCCAGCTCTCCTCAACTAAGGGCACCTCAAAACAAACAAAAACTGGTAAGACAACGAAAAGCGGAAGGTAACAAGGAGACCCTGATAGCCTAATGAATCCTGACACTGTTTCATGACTTGGCACACAATAACGATTGGTCCATGTCTGGGGTAAATAGAAGACTTTGCAAATTATGAGGAGGGGGATGACTTGCTCAAGGCTTCCATAGTGAGTCACCGACTTGTTTACTAAGATGGGAACAGGAATCATTTATTGTGCCAATAATGATTCAAGTTATTAGGGGGAAAAATCCCCTTGGACTAGAAATAAAACAGAAACATGGAAATAATCCAGTAACTTTGTTTATCATCGGGAAGCACAATTAAGACGAGCCATGTCCTATCGCAAAAGTGAGAACTGATTTGAAACAGATGTTTGCTACATGATGTTCAAAGTATAAGCTTAAATATGTACATGGAACAATTTATAAAGCGAGTAAATGGAAGGTATAATGTTCAATAAGCGCTAGTGCATTGTGTAGACAGCTACATACCAGGGCCCCGTCTTACAAAGAGTTGATATCAATCGCAACTCATTTGTGTTTGATATCAATCGTAACTGTGTACATAAGAGATAGGACACTGCAAACTTGCGATTAAATGGAGGACTTACAATTTATTTGGATCAATCCTAACTCTTTGTAAGACGGGCCCCAGAAGAAAGCAAGTAAAGTATAAATGGTACAGTAAGAATGGACCCTCTTCTATAAAAAGTGAATTATTATTAGGTAAATTAAGTAAATCCAAAGGATTCCCGTTCATTAAGTTCTTCATACTTACCACTACAAAGAGCATGGTGTATACCGCAAGGGCTGCATGGCCTGATGGGAAGGAACGTCTGAAACAGGGAGTTATGAAAAAATACAAAACATTAATCACTAACAGAATGAATGAGAAGTAGGGAATTGCAAGTCTTGATATTTAGTCTATAGAAATACTGACAGCAGAAATGTATGAAAATCAGAGAACCCACATTTTTTCTTCCTGCCAGAATATGTGATCTGACAATTCTTGTCCGCAAATCAAAATGGTCTAACGATACTCCTGTTGTTACGACTTATCCACACTGAAACACTGATACTATGACAGTCATCTGCATGGTTACTGCCAGTGCTTCCGCCGTGCTAATAGCAAGTGTAGGTGAATTCTGGAAAAAATACACAAGAAACAAATCCTCCCAGACAAGGGTAAACAAATATTTCAATACGTGTGCTTTCTAACTGCAATATTGCTTTGGTCCACAGAAACCATCCATTAGATGTGGCCAGACCATATTTCACATAATTTGAAGCAAGAGATGAGAATTCCTGCCAATCATCATCATCATCTTACCGGACAAGGGTATACAAATATTTCAATACGTATGCTTTCTATCTGCAATATTACTTTGGTCAGATCTATTGGTTTGGACAGAAACCATCCCTTGGATGCGGCAAAACCATATTTGAAAAGATGATTGGTACTACAACATCAGAGAATAGCGTTGAAAAGAGCCATACTAAAGCTTTGCGACTGAATGAAACAGAAAGCCGAAATTGATCAATATAAACGGAAACTAAAAGGAACAAGGCGCGAATATAACGAACGCTGATTGGCAGTCTAAGGTAACAGTAAATTAGGCTTATTGCCAGCCGGTTATACCGGGATAATCGCTAAGATAATACGAGCGTCCGAACATATTTCATATTTCCTGTCAAGAATGATGATGGTCTCACCTTGCTTCCAGCATCCTCTTTGGATCCTCCGGCATACACACATCATCCGTGATGTACATTTGATGCGCTCCCTCAGAACACGTCAGGTTGTCAAAGTCCGGCCGGCAGATATCCAGGAAGTGAGGTCGCAGGCGACCGACCACGTTCTTTGAGATGTCAAAGGTCGTCATGGTGACAAGGAGACCGAAGAAGAAGACAGCGGTGTAACGGACGATCTGGTAGAGGAGGGGCGGGATGACGACGCCACCGCAGCATCGGTTGTAGGTGTCTGGAGACAGGTAGTCAAGGTCCTGGCGCTTGCGGTAGGCGAAGATGACAATTTCAGTTGTGACCATCTACAGGAGGCAGAAGAAGAGAAATGATCCTTGATAAAATAACACCTTGATACAAGGACCATCACTTTAATCCAGTAGCACTATCTCACAACCAATACTTCCACCAAAACGTTATCGTGGATGACAATTTGACCTGATATTATCTACATCAGCATGTTTATCTTCATGTTACTTTTATGATGTAGCTCTTAACACATCATACAGAATGGAAAAGTGCTATCTGAATACTTTTAATTGCCTAATCCAAGAGAAGAGTTTGAACTGTCTTTACTTGCTGATATCTCAACATCTACCTTAGATAATAATTGTTTGTTGAGAGCCAGACGGTATTAAGGCATACATGTATCAAGTACGCCCTTTGGCTATGACCAGGGCCATGTATTATAAAGCCTTTTGATTAATCGCAAGGTTAATGTTTAGCATGAGTCCATGCGGCCCTGACGTGTACTTTTCCAATGACAATCGCCGAAGGCTGAACAGCTCATGTTCTTGTAATGTAATATATGATATCAATTGTTTAAAGCCAGAAGGGCGTGAACTCAATGTTAAGTCATTCTGGCTTCAAACAGACCATACTTAAAGCTTATCTGCACTAGTTTGGCCAGAAGGGATTAGACCACCCAGTGAGGTCACTGACAGGAGGCTATCTCATCAACTCAGCTCTCAAATAATAGAGGATCATGGGGGACTAACAGGCACTGATTGGGGAAGTTTTCTATATAGAGGGAGCAAGTAGCTACAAGTAGTACAGTGGGGCTTGAAAGGCTGCATTGGAACAGGAATTTCGAAATGAGATGTGCTTCAATTCATAAAAATTTCTGGACAGTACGTTCAGAAACTTGGTAGAAAGAAAGTTCAGGAAAGGTGGAGTAGCAGAAATGAGTCATCATTGACCGACACTTGTCCCCTCATCTCAAGAACTTATTAACTATGCCAAGGACTGAGAAGAAGTGAGTGAGTTAGACTTAGGGACAAAGTTAGAGAGAGAGAGGTAAAGAAGTAAGTGCTAATGTGCATTCATGAACACACACAAACAAGGATGCCCTGCAGACTTATCTACTTACAAGAATCACTTGACGAAATCTTTAGCCAATGGCTCCATGGGAGAGGTCAAGCACTTGCATAATGATGATTCACTTTCTAATTCTGTTTCTTTCTTTATTTCTTTGTCCCCTCTTTATCTTCTCTTCCCTTTTCTTTCCATTTCCCTTCCTCCTTTAAATCGAGATTAATCTTATATCTTTTTATTCACCAAGTCTTTCTTGCAGCAAAATAAGTTTTTAGGAGTCAGGACTGTAAACTATAGGGAACTCACTATAATTGATTGTGCGAAGTGTGACTGTTCCGTAGGGTAAACAAAAATATTTTGTGCCAGCACATTTAGTACTTCTCTGAAGCTTTTGGTTTATAATTAAAGGGCAAAACAACCTCTTAAATGGACAGAAACATTCATCATTACTGCATCCTGATGTCAGTACTCCTTCATTTCTAATTGAAGTTTGCAACAAATGAGCAAGAAGCTTGATTGAAATTTGGTAGTACTGACAACCTTTAGATGAACTACATGTAGACAGGTACATTGAAAGTCATTAGTCATACTGAAAGCTGCACAATTGATGATGTCAACAAAGATTTTCATGTTAATAACATTATTTTGAAGTATATTACAGGATGACATCAACCAGGAAGGGCTGGAGGGCAGGAAATACCACACATCCTCGTAAGTTTCATATCTGTAATGGATTATTATTGATTGATAGTCATTTCCAATGCAACCTGTTTGTACAATGTCATTCCGGTTCCTTTTATAGAGTTCTTGATACTTGTTTAACATTTAAAGGATGGTTCCATATAGCTTCCATTTTAGAAGGAAGAAACAGGTTGAATAAATCAAATAATGAGTTCATAACTGACAGTAAAATTTAATGAAACTTTATTAAAAAGCAATGAAAAATATATCAAGGAAACATTTTCAAAGACAAGGACTACTGGTCCAGTAGGTTAATAATTGAAAATAAATTTCTTTGTTTGATTTTTGTTCTAAGGGGCACTTTCCATCCACCCAGCTTGATATGTCAGGCACTGCATTGAACAGATAAATAGGCATTAATGAATTACCTATACTAAAACAAAATCATATTATATATTTGACAATTTTTGGGGGAAGATGTAATTCCAAAATTGTTACTGAAATGTTTAGGGTTTCCTTTTGTCCTGAACATCCATGAACCTGTACCCAACTTTGGATATCATAACCTGAGGGTAAGCTCTCTACATTACATCTAGAATTTCTTTAATATCACAAAAACCCTACCCTTTACCAAACAATCCGTCATCTGATCCAAATTGCATGGGGTATTTGAGCACAAAATCCATCATATGTCTTGTAATGAATAATGCTCTGGGCAAAGTAGCATCAATTACAGTGCATTCTATACTTACAATAACAAGATAGAGACCGATTCCCACTGCATAAAGAACAGTAGATGGGACTGTGGAGTCTTTGTAAGGGTAAGATATCGTCTCATCGCTGCAGAAGAAACCTCGCTGAAACACCGGCAGATCAAAGCCCGGCAGACGGAAAAGCAGCGCTGGAAGGACCACTGAAAAATAAAAACGAGATGAAAGAGTCAATATTGGATAAAAATTGTAAATAAATATCTACTTCTCTCAATCAATATCATAATTCAATCGCAAAAGCAAAATTGCTGAATAATCAAAGAATAGATTGTATCTTAGTCATGATAGGACCCATCAACTGAAAAACTTTGGCCTTCATTTGTACGTACATCATTTACATCTTCCAGATCGTTTCTCTTTTATTCTGAATGTATGTTTATTTATAGATGTACATGTACATGTATCATAATGTAGGGAAAAAAGTTTGGCTCTTCCTTCTTTTCTACTTCTTACCTTATTTCTTTATACATGTAACTTTCTTATCTGTTTGTCTTAATTTGACCATTCCTTTCTCTATCTTTTTCATGCTCATTCTTCCTTCTCTTTCCCACCTCCCATTTCTATTGATTTCCCTACCCCCCTCCCCCCCCCCTCCCCCCCCCCCCTCCCCCCCCCCTCCCCCCCCCCCATCCCCTCTCTCTCTCTCTTTCTCTTTTTTTTCTCTCTCTCTTTCTCTCTTTTTTTCTCTCTCCCTCCCTCACCCTTTCTCTCCCCACCATTTTCTTCTTCTTCTTCTTCTTCTTCTTCTTCTTCTTCTTCTTCTCTCTCTCTCTCTCTCTCTCTTTATCTATATATCTCTCTCTTTCCCTCCCCTTCCCTCCTTCCCTCCCTCTCCATTGCCTCCATCCTTTGTCCATCCCAAATTCAAAGATCCTCCTCTGACGATCCTACCTCCTCAGAGTCCTAAACCAGAACGTCTCAGGCCACCATTCATCACACTTGACTCACCAGTACACCTGTGAGCTGATAATCTCATCATCAAACACCCTTAAAGATCCTCATTGCAATCAAATCACCATAGGCCTGTCCTCATCAGCTCGAGATTGCTAAATAAACCAGCTATTTTATCTATCCTGATCACAAATTATCCCGCAGTTGCAATTAGCGGGATATTTGGTCAAAATAATAATCCAAAGATATCTTGGGCTAGTTTACAAAATATCCCGGTATTTGTCCTGTGCGTCTTCACCAGCCCGAAGACTTGCAGTATGCGCAAACGCTGAGAAGATGCGATTTGTAACTTTGGACTATTTCCCAAATCGAAAATAGCACGCTATTCTGCAATCTTGAGCTGATGAAAACATACCTAATTAGGTCCTGTCCACACATGATGCAGTGAACTACATGGACCCATAAAAACCAAAATAAAACCACCTTACTTGTAAATAAAAATAGAAGCCAGAGAAAAGATACAAAGGTCCCAACAATTACTTTGTGATCTTTGTGTCATAAAAATGATAAATATAAAGATGGAAACTACACGTGCACTTTAGATTGTAGCACCATTTTTCAAAATGCAGTTTAAAATCCTATGGACATTACTATAGCAAGGTTTGTGTACATGCACAACCAGGATAGAATTTTAATCTTTTGAGGATCCACAACGCTACAATACGTCATGGAGAATCTACATCTATGCCATCTTTAACTCCTCACTCAGGTTCTGTATCTTTAGCGAAAATGTTGAATCACCAGTTATGTGTGAACAAGGCATTTACATTTGATCCTCTTTCTTTCTCCCAAGCGATCACCTGAACTCACTCAACGATCCCTAACCCATTTGTTGAATGCACTTTTACGGGTCTTAAGGCAAATGTTTGGAATATTAGGCATTGCCCTAGTAATATTGATTCCAAATCACACTCAAATTTTAAACCGGACTTGAAATGAATCAAGCTGCATTTTAGAAGACTACTGAAGCTTTGCATCTTTTTGAAGGTCTTCTGAGAAGTACTGGTAATTAGAACTAAGAGTATATATGACAGGACATTTTAGAAAGAAAAACAGCTTTACAGCCATGCTCAAATCAAGTTATATTTGTAAGCCTACAGTATATTAATTTTAAAGAAAAACAAGCAAAAGCCAAAAGCCAAAAATAACTGTCATCAGATCATTTCAACTTCAAACAAACATGACAACTGTTCATGTCACTGTGGATTATTAAACCAAAAAAAATCATGCCATCTCTACATCCAAAGGGTGAATATGTGTCATGTCACTCATGTGACATGACATGACGACATTCATCCATATCTTTCATCCATCCATGAAAGAAAACACTCTTTGTGTGACAATGACTAATGATAGTGATATAAGAAAGAACTATTAGTCATTGGTAATATCGAGAGATTCCTCATTTTTAAATGAAATAAGTGAAATCAAAGACATTTTGTCCCTATTTTCACGAAGTGACGGTAGTGAGGAAAATCGTAACGCAAAGTGAATGCAATTTTTTTTCACTACCGTCACTTCGTGAAAACAGCGACGATTTGTGGTAGGGGACACACCACACAGAATCACCTCATATCACTTTTTTTTTCATGCAGAGAAATATTTTAATCTTTTTTGTATGAAAGGGGTAGCGAGGTGTGAAACTCGCAATCCCTGATCGATGGATAATCCCTTTCTGCTTGGTGTAGGTTTCCGGCCATATAGATCTGACTCATAAATTGCTATGATTAAATTATGGACTATATTTAGCCATTTTCTAATATTTACCCTTTCCCATCATCGAGGGGGTGAATATTTGAAGAGTATTCTGGGTGGCAGGGGAATGGAAGTTGAATTATTTTCTTAATGAAAGATATCTGCAAGTACATGTCAAAGTGATTTCTTGATGCTTAAAGGGAATAATCAGTATTGATCAAGGTCACCGGTTTGGTGAAAATGGGTTTTTCTTCTTCTGGTTTCTTGTAGGTACATTTGTGTATGACACAAAATTGATAACTTTTGTCCATCAAGATGATAGTAGTCTGGTCAAATAAAAATGTTTTCCATTTAAATACAATGGTCTCTTTTCAGAATTCCCATTTGAATTTTAGCAACGTATTTAGTAGAATCTACTCCAAAAACTGTATATTCAGAAATCTATCTATTAGATATTCAATGTTTAAAGATTCAATAGATCATAATGCAAGAAATTGATTGGTGATGGATAAAGTATTAAAAATCAACAATGCCCAGTGTATCCTCAAAAATAAAAAAAATGGAAATTTTACTTTTTGACCCCTTTAATTTTAACCTACACGGTGCACTACACTAAACATGTAATGCTATTACTGGTACACGTAGATGACATGATGGGATGTAATGGAGTGGAACATTCTGTTCATTAACTTCAGCCCTCAGGGAGAACCATGAGCTGATCAGCCCAATTGGAGAACCTAATCATATAAATGTACGTCACAAATGGGAGCAAGAAGGAAAGACTTTTCCTTCCTTGAGGGAATCACATTTCCAATATAATTTCCCAAATTTACTTGGCGCAAGCAATATCAATATGTTATATCATGTTCTGCTCTGCATATTAGTAAGAGATAGATAGCCCAGTTTTCTAAAGAAGTTCCTTTCTGCAATTACATGATGTACGTAGAAAGATGATGAAAGGTTCTTAAGAAATATTGAAAAATAAGAATATTTTTACTTTGTTGAATATGTTATCTACTGAGGCTACAATCATCTAGATCTAACAAAAATTAGTCTCCATTACCATAAATTGTTTGAAATTCTGTTTCATATACCTCTTTAAGTAAAAGTAAATTATCAATAGTCAAACTGTGTACTATTGTAGTTGTAATATTTTTTCTATCTTAGAATTCGAGGCCAGGAAGATGTACATGTTATATTTTTCAGCTATGAAAGCTTGCTCCAAATATTTGTTACCACTTCTCTTGATAAGAGGGAAATTATGGCATAACTGTTACTTTTCATAATGCCAATGTCAAGTAAATAATATTGTACAATAATCAAAAAGTCAAGGGGAGTGTTTTCACATCTTGGTCAGATAATGATACAGTAACAGATATACATGTATATACATTCATATTTCTTTATTCTGGGATGTATAGTGTAAAACTGTAAATGATATTTTGTAATTAGCATCACATGCGACTACTATCATCCTTTGTGTTAAGATCTTTTAACAAATATTTTTATCCATCCCACTCCCCACCCTGATTGGAGTATGAATGTCCACTAAAAACAATGTTGAAATTTGAAATTGATCTGTGTTTGATTTTTTTTTTTTTTTTTTGGGGGGGGGGGTTTTGTTCATTTGTTTGTTTGTTTTGTTCATTTGTTTTCTTATGCCATTGACTGTTTGTCTCGAAGACGTGTTTCAAAGTCCCACATTTACATGTACATGTAAATGCCTAATTAAATAAATGTCTTTCTTATAATAAGACAAAGACACAGTACCTTTAAAAAATAAACTCATAGAAAATGTTGAATGACCTCAAAGCAAGGTTTGTGATCATTCCACAATGGATTGATGCGGTTGAAAGCGTTGTAAGACCCCTTCTTGAAATTTGAACACCTCCTCTTGGGTGTAATCTTGTCAAGAGCATGTGCATCCTCACTTTAAATTGGATTATACCATCAGCATTTTACTTCAGAGGGAGTAGGTACATCAGGACAACAACCTATGGTGCTTTACTACATGCATCAATGGTAGAGGCCGTTCAATGGTGAGAATAATTTTTATGTACAGTGTAACACTCTAAAATGTAATATAAAACACGTTCCTAATACTTTTTGTGGCATTTTATTTAATTTGTATTAATTGTTTAGTTTTAGCCTTTCCTTGTATCATTGAATTTAATTCGATATCTTTATGATGAAGGCAAACAAAAGCATACTTGCATTCATAATTTGGAGATGCATATCAAATTGAATTGAACTGATGGTCATCTGTTCAATCATTTAATACAAATGTAATAACACTAATTTTGATTATTACTTTGAAGGGAATCTGGAATTGTAGAACCAAAAATTATCACACTGCCTACTGGAACCTGGTGGGCCCTGTATTATTACCCTACATATATGGGAATGGGAATGAGAGAATTCAGTAGTCAATGGCTTAATGTGCACAATATGGTTATTTATTTTCAAAGTTAAATCATAAAAACAACACAACACACACCTTCAGCTTTAATAAACAAGTAGTTTTTTCCAGCATGGAGTAATAAAAATAGCTCCATGATTTTGCAAACACAAAGGATTTCACCTTTGATGAAAAGTACACACAGCCAAGTATGAGGCTGTACTATTTCTATTTTCATCTAATGTCCATGTGACAATAGGGCATTTCCAGTGACTCACCAAAGTGTCAATTATCTTGTGAGTGTTAGCCATGCAGAAAATTGACCAATCAGTCATAACCGTGGCGTTATTGCTGTTGTTTCAAGAGTGTCCATAAAGACCTCAGAGCCTCATTAGCTGATCCCCAGGATCCTGATATATCC
Source organism: Strongylocentrotus droebachiensis (assembly GCA_035222895.1). Classification (NCBI taxonomy): domain Eukaryota; kingdom Metazoa; phylum Echinodermata; class Echinoidea; order Camarodonta; family Strongylocentrotidae; genus Strongylocentrotus; species Strongylocentrotus droebachiensis. Next base: position 54,160 of record JAVYIG010011094.1, read on the forward strand.
TCATCCTGTGCATGGGGTTTACACATATTATAATTGAGGGGAAAAAGAAGGGCAATGTATAACTTCATCCCCAAAATACTCAATGAGACAGGCTTCTCTTGTCTTCATTATCTCAAAAGAATTGGTATTTGTTTTGCATCATGAGTACCCCTCATTGCCATGGAAACCATGATGTCATGGGTATTTATACAAACACATACTCATTATGAGATAATCCTTCATGCTACAGGGACGAGAGCCCTTTCGGGTAGCCGTTTAACCGACTACCCGCCGGTAAAGCCAGTAGTCGAATAATGAACTTGATAGCCGAATATTCGATGACTCATTGGGAACCCAAGAACATCGCCTAAAAAGAGTCTAAATGGATGTGAAATAGATATCTGTCACAATAATTCTACTTTCTAAAACATTTTCAAAGGAAGTTTAAATAAATCAAATTCCTACCTAACCTTAAAAACTTAGAAGTAAACAACTAGCGGGCTGGCTCAATGTAGGTGCGGTGAATACAAATGTGCATTGCCCCACGTGTGATAATTCATGTAGTGAGATGAAGAAATACGTGACAACGAAGAAAAAAAAATTATAGCGATATTTTGTATGTAAATACCTGTCATGAACCTACAAATATGCAATATTTAATTTGTTTAACTATTATTATTGTAATATTTCTGGTTGATTAATGATTTTGACTATCGTGAAGATGGATGTTTGTCGATTCTAAATATATGTCTGGTAGTTAGCGTTGGAAATTGTAGTGTATTTCGTATTTTGAGTGTGTGTACCTATGTGTGTTGGTTACATGATAATACAAAAGTGTAAGAATTTCGGACAAATTTTACAATGTAAATGATGAAATAAATATATATTCCAGTATTTTAATTTATTTCTTCTGGAAAATCACGATCTTTTTTATTTACCGTATTAAAAATAAATATTTATAAGAACATAATTGAACGAGCCTGGGCGGCCATATTGAATTTAGTATGATACGTACCGTTATCACTGACCGTTATACATACATCGGTACTGTAGTGTATTTCATATTTTTGAGTTTGTGTAGTATGTGTGTTTGTTACATGATACAAAAGTTTAAGAATTTCGGACAAATTTTACAATGTAAATGATAAAATAAATATATATTATAGTATTTTAATTTTTTTTCTTATGGAAAATCACGATCTTTTTTATTTACTATATTAAAAATAAATATTTATAAGAACATAATCGAACGAGCCTGGTCGGCCATATTGAATTTACCCATGTGAATCGTAACATATTAGACAAACAACACTCGGCAAATCTTTAAAAATACTCATTTATTGTCGAATTGAAAACAGGAATCTTGTACAATTTCAAATAAAACATGATTAAAGACGGAAATATGAATGTAAGTACTTATTTTCTTCACAAATAGTTAATTTAAAGCAAGTTTTATAAAGTGAAAAACACTGCTTCCGCCCAGCACTAATTAGGTGGGGAAAATCCCCCGTGCTGGGCGGGCTCGCCCAGCGCCGCCCACCGTAGCTATAACGCTGAAAATAGTCTATATCAGCTTACACCTGTATTACCGACTAGTCGTCTACTCGTCCAAAAAAATCACTGTGTAGTCGACTACCAAAAAGGGGCTTTCAAAACAGGCTTAGACCGTGTTCAAATGTGGAACTGATTAACATTTCTTTAGTAGATGTTTCTTTGGTTGAATTTTTACGAATTAAAGGGGGGAAAATGAATTACTTGAAACATTTTAAGCAAAGTGCATCATGTACATGCAGTATGAGAACCTTTTGTATTTTGTGACTTATCTCATAATGAGTATTTGTTTGTACATGTATGAATGCCCATGACATCATGGTTTCTATGGTGATGAGAGGTACTCTCCTAATGCAAAACAAATACAACGGTAGCCTGGAAAGTTGCAGGAGTGAGTAGGCATTAAAGAGCACATTACCCCCATCATCATCATCATCTTCATCTGTGTCTTCATTAGACAGATGGTAGACCGATACCATTAGGATTCCGAACACAAGGCATAATGACAGTGATGCGACATTTGCTCCAAGGACACTTGCTCTCTTGCTCCAGGCTTCGTTTCATCAAAAGATGAGGTTGGCAGGAATCCATACAAACTTTTTACAGGGTTCATTATTGAAATTGTTAGTGTCTCTATGAGGATTGTCCCCCTGTTAATGGTTTGAAATCTTGGAAGTGTACAGAGTTAAAGATAAAGTTGAGTACTGGTCATGCGATTGCATTGTGAAAGAAACGGTGTGGAATTGATCAGAAAAGGTTGATCATCTAGCATATAAGTATTGGTGTGTACTGCAAGGTTCTGGAATCATCAAAATGATAAAAAATGTGACCCAGTCTTGGTAAAGTTATAAACCCTATACACAGAAAGATGTATATGGGACTACACAAATGGGGTCGGGGTTAGTACACCTTGATTTCCTTTTCTTTCTATGCTCATTACTCAGCCAGTATACATTTTCTACCAAAATTGTTTGGCAAATGACATTTATTTGTAATCTTGAACATTCAGTGTAAGTTTCGTTTGATTCTGTGAGAATTCATTTTCTCTTTGTTACCAGAACTCAAGTTTATCTTTAACTGTTTCAAGACAATCATTCCAAATGTTGTGGTTGGGTTCAATAACATGTGATCCAGAGCCCAAAGATATGCCAGATGCATGAGTAGAAAGGACAAATATATCTGCACATACATGTACATTTAATGCATCCATTTTGTTTCATGACTTATGACTATATTGCATTTGATGCTAGGAATTTTAAAAAGGAAAATAAGTTTTGAATTCCTTAAAGTGGCAACACAATGAAAGTTTCCAAATAATCGTTTATTCAATCACACTTGGGACGCATTTTAAACTTTTCAACTACATAAAAATGTACATTTTTGCCCAAGAATATTGTTTTCAGAAGTTACATTACATTTATTTACCCAGTAAACAATGTAGCAATGAAAGAAAAATATGAGTGTTGTTGATTTTCAGCAGAGGATACACACATATGATGTAGACGTCACATACAGTACATGTACGGTAATCATTTGAAGCTGTTCCGTCTTGACTCTTGACATTTTACATCTAGCATCAATCACTCTATATTAAAGATTCTGTTCTTGTCATTAATTCAAGAGTGCATGTATCTGCAATTCTCCTTTTCTGGTTCTGTGCATGAATTCCATTTCAGTTTGTCGGGTTTGTCCTCCATTCCCCCAAATATTATATGGGGAACCAAATAATTGAATAGTGGTGCCATGAAAAACAGAGTTGGGTGGAAGTTGAAGATTGAATCAATTGGAAAACTTCTCCTCATAATTGCATGCATACATGTAGGCACTACCAAAATATAATATTTTACAAAATGAATCCATTTTGCCTAATACTAATATTCTGAATATTAGCCTGAGTTAGCGACCCTCTTCCACGTCAGCAATTCAGATTGAATTAAACCAAAATCTCATTGCCCCAGGTCCATTTAAATTTTCATAATACCGGGGAAGCTACATTAGGCCTGTCCTCATCAGCTCAAGATTGCCAAATGGCCTGCTATTCCTGATTCCGGACATAATCCTGAAGTTACAAATCGCATCTTCATCAACTCGAGATCCAACCTCAAGAAATTGACTCGAGATACATGTATTTTGCTCAGCGTTTGCGCATAGTGCGAGTCTATCGGGCTGGTGAAGGCGCACCAGACAGACGCACCAGACAGACGCACCAGACAAAATAATAGCTGGATATTTCTGCCAAATAGCGGGATATTTTGCAAACTAGCCCAAGATATCTTGGGATGATGATTATCTCGACCAAATATCCCGCTTATTGCAACTTCGGGCTGATGAAGACGCAAATTAACTGAATAATTTGCGAGCGGGATACTGGTAGTTGAAATAGCGGGATATTTGGCAATCTTGAGCTGATGAAAACAGGCCTTTTGTAGCTCCACCCTTCAACTCAATCACAATGCAATAGCCTAGGGTCAAAATATATTATTATTCATTCTTAAGAAGAGGCATAACCCCATCATACTTTGCTGAGGAGATGCTGCCTGCTAAGAAGCATTTACTTTAAGCATCCTGTACAATTTTGGCCCCATCTCCTCTTAATTTTCTCAGGTTCAAAGTCCAAGAAATAATGAACCCAGGCATGTATTCCCTCCATCAATATTAGATGGCAGTTCATTCTCGATGCTGTGTCAAGTTAGAAAATATTTGCGCTTTCACTGTTTGTTTTTCACAGTATGCGATGGGCTCAACATAGAAATAAATTCAGACTCTAAAACATCATTCCACTAATGCTGATGTTAAAAACCCAAGGCTTTTTACTCTGACTTTCATGAAAACAGCAGCAGCTTCAAGTAAAGAGAGCTCTACATTTATGTATCTATCACTGGAAATGTGATTTATATTTCCATGGGACATGTAGGTGGATACGACCGTTAAAAAAAAAAAAAATATTATTACTATCAAGTGAGGCAAGAAAACCAATTGTTATCCATGACTGGTGAATGAAAGGGTTTATTTTCAAGTTTCAAGCAAGAGAGAGTTGTATGCATTCAGTTGAATGAGGGAGAGGGAATAATGAATTGTAAACCTAAACAATATTTTCTATCAGCCTATTTAAAGATGTTAAGTACTGTACTTGCAGTTGAATCAAAAGCTATAATACATGTAAGTACAATTTTTTTTAATCTGAAAGGGAAAAATGAGTTCTACATTACTATGAATACAGTACATGTACATGACACATGTTTAACATTTTGGTCTAAAAGGGTACATGAACATGTATATTTGAGACACACAAAATTGACAAAATAGGGAATCCCGATCCCAATTACCCCAGACAAAGAAGATAAGCCCACCAGTACGATAGGAATAGCCAATTATCCCTGTAAAATGAGTCATCATAACATGCACTATCATCCCCAGTAAAAGTACTATCTCCTCCACTAGGATCAGCCAAATCACTAGTTGATTATTTATAGCGAGACTCAGACACCATGTCATTCAGCAGCAGTGTGTCATGAATTAATTTGTTTATTCAATTTCCACTGATCAAGGAAAATGGGCGTTTATAATAAAGTGAGCATTTGTCTCTCACTGATTATAATTTTATAATTAAGGTAATAGAATCGGTAATTAATCAAAGTAGCATAGGTGAGTCAGATTGGATTGAATAATTTGTATTTATCCACAAAGTAAGGGGGAGGTATCTGGATCTATCACATTTAGACTTTTAATAACACCAATTCATAGCAATACAAATAAATATTTTTATTCATTAAAGTAGCTATTTAAAGAAATAGTCTGCATTATATAATTTTACATACATGTACATGTATCTTGCATTATCCTATTAATCACACTGCCAAATGATCCAATATGTTTTAATTATTCAAATTTTTAATTAAACATCTTAAATCTAATGGCCATGATGGTTTGCAAATGCTGATTATATATACATGTATGTATGAAGATAGAAATAATGTCCCCACCATAGTCAAGTTCTAATAACACATGGTCTCTAAAAACGAAGTAACAATTACCATTCTTAAAATCAAATATTTGCATGTGCTCATACAGTGTACAGTGTACAGTATACTCTTGTAATAATGAGAAGACCTTATGATTATAGAAGACTTGATCAAGTTGATAAGTTTGGGACACCCTCCCCCAACCCCCCCCCCCCCCCTAACCCCTATCGGTCTTCTACAGGGTGTGTACATACTAAAACCAAGTCCAATATGAAAAGAAAATATTTGACTTTGTCCCAGACTCCCAGACCCATTACCAACAATGCCGCTGGCTAGTCGCTGAAAAACCAACAAAGACATATTGCAAATTATGTACATTGCAATGTGTGTCCAGTAAATTTCATTGTGTGTCTGACTGTAGGGTATGACTATGAATGGATGCACAGAACATTTCTAGAAATACCTTTTTTTTAAATTCATCTAATGTTCTCAACAGTGACAACATATTTCAGCCTCTACACAGTCAAATTTATGAAGTGATAAATCTGCATTTTTTTATTAAAATGTTGACCAATATGACTAAAATTTGTGTGGAGCCGGCACACATTTTGCCAGGTATTCATTACTGTATGTTGAGTTACGTACATGTATGCCTTGGTGCTCTGGTAATCAGGAAGAATATGTGTATAGGGGTGAGGGCGGAATATAGCGCACCCATCATTCGATCTACTCCCTGATTACTCTTGCATCTCAGTCTCACACAGTCAATACACATTGTATGCAGTACACTCATTCACAGTTATTCATTATTCTCTAGTAAGTAACACTTCTCCATGACGACAGACTGTAATGAAATCATTCCTATGATAAATAAATAACCTTTATTCATTAGTCATCACCTAACCAGTTTTGGAGACTTGGAGTACATTGTATAATTACCTCAGTATCATAAAGCAGTGCATTCATTCCTATCCATTTTCATCATTTCATATTTCTATTGTCATTCATTGTATTCCTAGTTTTCCTACAGTGTACTACAGTGTTGTACAGTACATACATGTACATTTATCATTCAGATTGTAAAACATTACTACAAATAGTTTGACTCAGGGCTGGCCCCACTGGACTGGCCATCAAGGAGTTTGGGGAGGTTTTCACAAGTTGTGTGATATTTTGGCTTGACAGCCAGTCATTTTGCAATGTGAGGGCTGATTGCAGCAAACGTCTCTAACAAAATTTCAGTCCCAGTCTATCCCTCTTTTTACTTCATTGGTATTTAAGTGTAACAAGGAAAACTTGGATAGTATTGAATCCTTTTAATTACTTTTACCACATTTGTACCCTTTTTGATGATGAATTGATGAAATCAACAATAGCATTGATCCTAATTACAATACTACTACTTTGTCCACTACTCCTGCTAGAACTATTATTAGTACTATTATTATCACTACTACTACTACTACTTCAACTAACAACGACAACAACATCAACAGCAATGATAACCGTAATAATAATTTACAATTATAATTAATAACAATAAATGGTATTTTAATCATTTTACATTCATCTAAATCTGCCTAAAACTAGAAGAGAATGAAAGGAAATAGGGAGGAATGTTTGCATCACCCCCTCCCCCCCCCCCCCCCTCACCTCCCTCCCTCCCACCAAGAAGTGCCTGTCCAACAACTCTATGCCATTCAGGATCAGACAGGTTCAATGAGACAGACAATAATTCCAAGGCATCGGGATTTAATAAATATTCAGCAACATCCTTTCACGTGTATCATATAACACACCCTGACTCATAATGGCCCATAAAATAGTCATCATGCATATTTGGGTAGCAATTAAAATCAGTCTACATTTCCACCGGCACTGCACTGCATGCTGCACACCATCACACGGTTACAACAGCTGCATTCAGCGGCCGCTCTGGTATGACCCTGGGGCTGGGCATGGGTAACCTGCACGTCAATTCTCGGTGCCCCAACTTGAAACAAATCTAACAAATATTTTGCTCTTTTCTTACCTAGCGCTATCGCCAGTGTATCCAGGAAAATGAAGCCACATTTTGCTATTCCTCCATTCGTCCCTGCCATTGTGGAAAGCTATGATATTCGATAAGTTAGCAAACTTAGCAGTTAGTCCTGTTATTTCTTCCACGTACCAACACAACGTACGGTACACAAAGAGCTACCGAATACGAATGATGAGTAGTGCTGTACGTACACTGTGTGAATGCAGGAAAGGCGTACGGTACGTGCTCCATGTAGTTTATGACATAATGCTAAAATAGATATTATCAGCTGTTCGCTTCCAACTTCAACAACAGCTAGAAGAAGAAAATTTTATTGTCTCCTTTTCTTTTCGAAGTTAAGGAATAACATAAAAGGTAATACAAAGTTTTGGTATGGGGTCATGAATTTGGTTCAAATGAATACATTAGATTAAAATTTATTTTACCTGAAAGAGTGCTGATAACATTATATAATAGTATTATTCTTCCTTATTTGACATATTGTAATGTTGCTTGGGGAAACACCTTTAAGTCATATCTTGATAAGTTGAGAGTATGGCAGAAGAAAGCAATACGGCTTATTACTAATTCTTATTATAGACATCCAAGTTCTCCATTGTTCCTTCGACTAAGAACGTTACCACTAAGTGGACTTGTGTCGTTCAATTGCATATTGTTTATGTTTAATCTTAAGTCTATGCCTCATGAATGTACGTTAAAAGATTTATTCCGTCAGAACTCGCAAATTCATAATTATAATACACGTCAAAGGTGTCTTATTCGACAGCCTTTTGCAAGAAAAAATGTCACTCTGACCTCTTTCCATATCTCTTGCATTAAAGAATGGAACAGTCTGCCTGATGATATAAAAAATAGAACAACTCTTTCTAGGTTTAGAAGTTTATCTAAAACGTACCTGCTTGAAAGACTGACATAGTTTTTATTCGCATCTTAGTAATTTCTCATTCTGAAATGCTTTTTGACCACTAAGGACCTACTCGTCAGTGTGTTTGCTGTGTATGGTGATGTGCGTGTGTTCTATATTCTGTAGCTTAGTATTTTCATCCATTGTATAATCATACGTAACATTCTTTTTACTGTAAATGTATGTATTTTGTTATAGGGCCCCGCTCACAGGCTTAGCTTCTAAAAGGGGTCCTAAAACCGTTCAGTTTATGATGTAATCAAGTTAGAATATGTTGATTGATGTACTATTACCAGTCTCTTTTTTATGTAACAGATTATATCATGCTTTGTATGGTTTTGAATAAAAATGAACTGAACTGAACTGAACTGAACATTGGAAGCATATATGATCCTACAATATTCAGTGATCGTTGTCGCGGTTGAAATCGAGTCTAAAGTTATGAAATTATAAATAATAAACTCTTTATGTTGTATAGCTCCCTCTCAAGGTCAAGATATTAATTATGCTATAACAGAATGTTTCTTGACTAAAATCGACCGATTAGCTATTCCTGTTTATATATCACAACTACATATTCTGAGATTTTCAAGGTCACAGCTACCATTCTACGGCCGAAGGCGCTATTTGAAATTTATCAAAATTTACCGGAAGCACCGGTAAATTTTTATATTCAACTTTACTCGAAAGCAGAAGTGTTATAGGGGCTAAATTTTTTAGTGCTTAGAATACATCTACAGGGGCATCCAAACAGGCGCGTACGCAGGGGTGGGGTTTGGGGGGGTTAACCCCCCCCCTTGGTATTTTTATGTGTGTAAACCCCCCTAACCCCCCCCCCCCTTTGGATTTTTTTTTTGACTGACCAAAAAAAGGTGACCTTACCCCCCCCCCCCCCCAAAGGAGCAAAACGTCAAATTTCCAAATTTCGAGACCAAAAAAAAAAAAAAAAAGTCTCCCCCCCCCCCCGCTTATTCAGCG
>JAVYIG010011095.1:0-63563 GCA_035222895.1 Strongylocentrotus droebachiensis
ATAATCTCTCCCATCCCTTTTTACCCTATCTGCCCCTGTTGTCCCTACTTCTTACTTCCAACCCTTATTATAACCCACTTTCCTTTAATACTGCCTTTGTTATCATTACTCTTCGTCATTTCATGTAAGTTGGTTAGTGGTACGTTAACTTTGACAGCTTTCTGTCTTCGCTTACATTGACTCATGCGGACCTCGGTTCGAAACTGAGTCATGTCTTTCGGATGGTGAAGTCAAAGGTTGGCCCTAGAGGTAAATAATTATATCTGATTGATACACGTCTTTAAAACCTAATTGCACACATACACATACTCCTTCACTAGAATGTTCCTTGTTTCAATACGTCTTTCCTCGTTTCAGTCTTATCTTTAGTGTTATAGGAGGCACCTCTGACCAGTCCTGAGAGCTGCCAGGTTGTACCATCTTCAAGAATCCTATACCACATAGTACCAGCATGGAACTCACATGGGATATGATTGTGTTGACGTTAGCTGGGTTGTTTGTACTCTGGATCGTAGCCATGTTCACGGAGAGTCTAGTTCGTTCTATATTGCTACCAAAAGTCATTGACAAGTAAGATATCATGAAACGACACCTGCTCCGACCCCCCCCCCCCCCGTCAATCTCATACGTCAACCAAAACTTCCAACTTCGCCCCAGACCAAACAGACCAAACAACGATAATCATACTAGATCTAGCTCCAACTCTAATCTAACCTGAAAACCCAATTGCAACCATCAATAAAAGTAAACCGGGGTATTACATGTGATATAGGCCTTCAGGAAAAACAGTACTGATGAGACTACCCTGGGTAAACAAGACATTTTTTAATTTTTATTATGACCATAACTCTAAATTGTTGACGAAATCTCACTATTATTATTACCCAAGTGATTAATAATTGATGTGTGAAGCTCTAATGTTATGATGTTGAAACCGTCAGAGTCACCAAACAGTTGGCGGTGCCAGCAATATCCTCGTGACTATCATTTGATGTTTCTTTATTTCATTTCCTTTTATGTTTCGATATCATAATTATAATCTTCATCTGAGTCGATCCCATGCCTGAAAGATTTTAGTGCTAGCCTTTGTCAAATATAGTGTGGTATGTGGTACTGGGAGTTTTGTCCCATTTCTCTTCTTTTTTGTAGCGAAAAACCCATAATTTCAGATATTTCATATAGTGTTTCATATTCATGTCACCATCTTCATCACGTTCCCTTCTTCAAATTCGGAGGGATTTTGTAGACAGAAGGATGGTATTAAACGAGAGGGATGATACTATCTCGATACAGTTAAAACAAATTGGAAAAAGGATGAAAAGAATGACAATCGTGCCGAATTTTAGCAGCATTCATTACTTGTTTAAAAGTATAATTTTACCTAGAAGTTTTAAAGAACATTTATAACATTTCTGCTAAAACGATCATGAATTGAACATTGTTCACCAAAACCACCTGTTTCCTTTTAGATACGTGTTAATAACTGGCTGTGATACTGGTTTTGGGAGCATCGTGATTCGTCAGTTAGACAAACGAGGTGTTCACGTGTTCGCCGCGTGCTTGACTACTAAAGGTCAGAAAGAGGTCGAATCCAAGACATCAGACAGGGTCATCACACTCCGATTGGACGTCACCGATCACGAGAGTGTCGTAGCCGCATTCGAGTTCATCAAGAAGAAACTGCCGAAAGATACAGGTAAGCAAAACAATCAAATTCCCAAATGTCTGAGGGTTCACGATCGAAAATCTATACATGTTCAACTCTTGACCTACAGCTGCGTCCGTTATTGACCATTATGTGAGAAAGGTCAGGTCGGGTCATATCGCTGGCAAAGGCTGGAACTACGCAACTGAATATTTCTGAGGCAAATAATGTTTGTATTTAGAAAACTTAAAAAACATTTGTATCACCAATTTAGATTAACTTTCATGATAATGAAGTTCCTTTTGTTTCTATAGCGTATATCACAATACCACTGCACACGAGGCGTTATTTGCCTGACGGAGGACTGCGCCAGCGACTGCGCGGCTGTTAACGCACCATGCGAAAGTGATATCGAGACTGAAAGATAGACGCGCTCACTAAAAATGATAGTGTGTTCTTGTTTAGCGCTCATGTCTGTCAGACTTTACTCTCCTGGCGCCCCACAATTATTTCCACCGGCTTTATTATGGCTGCCAATAATGACGCTCTAGCATTTTAAGGTACGAATTCCTGCCACGTTCCAATTTACATCACCTGGGTCGAGTGTGGCGAATAAGGATTAATGTCTGGCCAAAGGACATAAGCGCCGTAGAGGGAGTCGACCGGCGATACATGTGACGTATACCACGACACTGATTACCTCATTGTTTTATTGCTTTATTGCTTTATTAGCGCAAATATGACAAAGACGCCCATCGGGCAACGATCGTATGATGGTCTCCATGAGCTTCCAGAGTGCTTTGTTTGTTACCACATGTTTATCTCCAGCATTCGTTACAAGCGCACAGTGCACCTACTTACTAAACCCGGGTCTAGAGGGGCAGCTGCAGTTTAATGTCGTGTCACATGATATTTAGCACCGTGCCAGGCCTCGAACCCGAGATGTTAGCATTTCCTGCCAACTGCTTAAGCCGCTCGACCACGACACCTCAGTACGCATATTACTTTCGTCTCTAGACCAGTCGCCATTTTGAATAGTATTGGACAGGAGGTTGGGATGGGATGCCATCAAGTTATTCGCGCATCTGTCAACGAGCAAAAAAAAAAACGTTCTTGGATATTTCGATTTGTATACGAGCAATTCCATAAAATGTATACATGCATTAACAATAACTGCAGTGAGCAAAACCAATTTTCTATCTGCCGACAAGGCCAGATTCACCGGATTTCTCATTCCCCCCCCCCCCCCCCTCGCCCACACCACAAATAATGACACATGTATTTTTGTCTGACTACGTTCAAGATTCTACGTGAACAGCCCCCCTGAGTAACTAGGCCAGTACGATCATCGAGGTCATCGGAGGCCAAGAGATGGTTGTGCGGAAGACGAGAACGTATACTTACGAAGACAGATCCTTAATACCAAAGCTGCACCCGTTCTCTGAAACTCGCTTCTTTCTTATCTGAGGAAGTAAGAGTCCACAGAACAATTCAAAACACAACTTTAAAACATATTCTGTAATCTAAACTTGAAATCGCCTGTAGATTATTTGTTGAACTATTATTCAATTATTGTATAATTTGCATAGGCCATTCATTGTCGCGCCTTGATCGAAAGTCTCCTGATATTTGCGTTTGACACCCCTAGTTCTATCCCTGTCATAATGCATAATTATTATAGCAGTTCCTTTGTACAACCTTGTTCTTGTTAGGACTATGGGGTCTGGTGAACAACGCCGGTATTGCCAATTTACCTGGTCTCATTGATTGGTCCACGAAGGACGACTACAAGCGCATCATCGACGTCAATCTCCTCGGCGTCATCGATGTAACATTAACCTTCTTACCTTTACTCAAGAAAGCTCGAGGTCGAGTGGTCAACATCGCTAGCGCCCTCTCGCGGTGGCTATGGGATCAGGGGGATACGCTGAATCGAAATATGGTGTCCAAGCATTCTCTGATACGCTCAGGTAAAATAAATAATTCATTAATAGTTGTCTACTTTTTTGTAACATCACTTTGTAGATCAAACCCAACAAAAGAGACATAATAGCCGAGGATACAAAAATAACATTGGTACAAGCAGGCCATTAACAAAAAAGAAATTGGACAAGAATTGCAAACATAATTTCTAGAACAGGGGGGTACCACTAAACATCTTGGAATACAATTAGCTGACAATTAAGGAAGCCAAACATTTCAGACGGCGAGAGGAGGAGGTGGTGGGTATGTAAGGATGATACACCATGTGTTTGGATTTAGAAACCGATTTTCCTGCAAACACAAAGCGTTGAATTCATCTTTTATTTTGTTATGATCCATATCCCACTTTCCTTTCATTTTTGTTTCTCATTCTATATTTTCCTTTTCCTTTTCCCACAACCCGTTTCCCCAGTCGCTATGCATCCCTGTGCCCGCTTCGTGATGTCATTATTTTTTCTTCTTCCTCCCTATACATATTAACTTCACTTGGTTGAGAGTGGCAAATGTGTATTGATGACTTGCCGAAGTACGTAAGTGCCAAGTCAGGGATTTGAGCCCCGTACCATGTGATCCATAGACACTTGACTAGAAATGGCGGTGTCGTGGAATAGTGGGTCATATATTTGACTCTCAATACAAGAGTTGTGGGTTCAAATCCCATCCCGGTACTTTTCTCCTGTGGCAAGACAATAATCGACATTTGCCACTCTCTACCCAGGTGTAAATGAATACCTCGTAATTGCTTGGGTAAAAAATAATTGCAGGGGCCTCGGGAAACAGAACAGTTTCTTGTAGAGGTGTCGTGGTCTAGTGGATATGGCAACGGGACTCTGAGTACATGGTTCGCTGGTCCAGTACCACGACGGCATTAATTTCCATTGGCAAGACATTAATCTGCATTTACCACTCGTTCAGGTGATGTAAATGGGTACCCGGTAGGAATATTTCTCCACGGCGAGAGCGCCTCATCAGGGCCGTTCGGGTAATGTCGGGGTAATAGTAGTCCAGAATCTGACCGATTTCATTTAGATCTCCACCATACCAGCGTAATGCGACCTCCCCTTACTCACTTGCTGCCAGCCGAAGATGGCGCTGATCATTAAATTGGGACGTCCGGCGAAAAAAGCTTAAACTGGGGCACAGGGCTGGTAGCGTAAATGTCTTTACACAACTGTTCGAGCGTATGAGTTCGTTGGTAACGCCATCTTCGGCGGCTTGAATCAAGTTTAGGGAATATAAAGAACCGGTCAGATTCTAGACTAGGGTAATAAAAGTAATGTTTTTAGAAACATTAGTATTAAACGCTATAAATTTTGCTATAATTATTTAAATAGCATTCACTGGTTAAACAAACTGAATATACTTTTTTACTTGACTTTTTGGATATGTTTAGGAGAGAAAGTCGAATGATGAACTACGGGATCAAAGTGAGTATCTTAGAGCCTGGTTTCTTCAAAACCCAGCTTACCAGCCCTGAGAAGACTAGATCGGAGATTAAGAAGAGTTGGGATCGGCTATCAAAGGAGAAACAAGCGGAGTTTGAACCAGACATGCATGAGAAATGTAGGTTAAATTAGTAAGATGTAGTGATGATGATGGTGGTGATGATGATGGTAATGATGATGATGATAGTGGGGATGATGATGATGATGATGATGGTGATGATGATGGTGGGGATGATGATGGTGATGATGATGATGGTAATGATGATGATAGTGGGGATGATGATGATGATGATGGTGATGATGATGATGATGGTGGGGATGATGATGGTGATGATGATGATGATGGTGGGGATGATGATGATGATGGAGATGATGATGATGATGGTGGGGATGATGATGATGATGGTGGTGGTGGTGATGGTGATGATGATGATGATGGCGATGATGATGGTGGTGATGATGATGATGGTGATGATGGTGATGATGATGATAGTGGGGATGGTGATGATGATGATGATAGTGGGGATGATAATGATGATGGTGTTGATGATGGTGAGGAGGAGGAGCAGAGGAAGGATGATAATGTTGATGTGTTGGTGATAATGACGAAGGTGATGATGGATGATGATATTGATGGTGGTGTTGGCGATGCTGCTGCTGCTAATGATGATGATGATAGTGGTAATGATGATGATGATCATGATGAACAAAAATGATTCAGATGGTGGTGATGATGACTATTGGTAATAGTGATTATAACAATGATAATAATAATAATCATGATGATGGTGATTACGACGGTGGTGATGATGGATTGATAGTGGTGGTGGGCTGATGGTAAAAATGATGATGGTGATGATGATTGTGGTGCATGGTGGTGGTGGTAGTGATGAAGATGAAAGTGATGATGGTGTTGGTAGTGATGATGATTGTGGGGGTGGTGGTAGTGATGAAGATGAGAGTGATGATGGTGTTGGTGGTGATGATGGTGTTGGTGGTGATGATGCTTATTATCTATTGTGGATGGATGAGAGAACACTAAAAGCTAATGTTTTGTATCGTAATCTATATTTCTGTCTCTCAACACAGTATCGAACATCTCCGTCAACTTCATGAACTTCGTCTCTTCCCCCAACCTAACCATCGTAACCAACGCCATGATGCACGGGCTACTAGCCCGCTGGCCCAAGACCAGGTACTCATGTGGACTAGATATGAAGGTCATCTTCATCCCGCTCTCCTACGCTCCGACATGGTTCACTGATTTCTGGCTCGGCCGGTCACTTCAGAATGACAAAGCACCTGAAGAAAAAGAGAAAAAGGAAGAGCTACAGTCGGTGCCTTTGGATCCATGTTTGTCGCTACGAATAAATAGTGCCATGGGCTTCAATACCTGGCGGATTTGTGTGCCATCATTATAAATCGCCATTTTTAAGTTCGTGCCAGCCAAAATTTTGCCTCCAACAACTAAAGTAATTGCTGTAGTTTGATTGCAGTAAACAAGCAGAAATAGAAGAAGAACTCATTTTGTGTACAGGATTTTGTTTCACAAAGGCTGATCTAATTCCTTTTACCAAAATACTATGATTCTTTGGCCGAGCGAGTGGGCGGGGCACGAGTCCGCAATGTCTGTGACATACACAAAAAGGCTATTCTTGTTGTTTTCTTCCCTTCATCTTTTTTTTTTTTTTTTTTTTGGGGGGGGGGGGGGGGGACACGTACCCTAATTATCCCCCTTTCCCCTGCCCCGACCTGCCACTGCATGAAATCAAATTTAATATATGCAATACGGTGCGTGCATAACATATCGACTTTGTATGAAAACGGGATGGATGTGTTATCGTAACACTGCATTCTGCATTGGATAATGATACCGATAGTACTTTCTTTTATATTTACTCTTCATTGTTATCACGAGAAATGAAACTCCGTTTTGTTATTTTTGTATGGTGATTTGTCATTGTATCAGAGAAAAATCTGAAATAAATACATGTAGAACAATTTGATTCAATATTTCAAACTCTTAATTGATTCGTTTATACTTTCTGTTTCTTTTGTTCTTGTAACTAGATATCTATTTCAAATTGGCGCTGTCATTTTACCCATGGGAGTTTATTGTCATACTTTGGTTTTTCGGTAATTTTCAACGGGGAAAACCCCTTATTATTCTATTACAGATAAACATTTCCCATCCCGTATTTGATGAAAACAATTAAATGCAATTGTGTTTGTGGCAGATTCGATTTGAAAAGGAGGAAAAAGGTATACCATTACCAATGTGTTTGATGAAGTAAAACCAGAACGACCACAGGGGGTAGTTCCGAAGCCTCATTTCCCCCCCCCCCCCCCCTGATATTGCGGATTAAATTGTAGCTGTCGCTCAGGGAGGAAATAACAACGAGTGCAAGAGCGGAAAAACGAAGATCCTAACTTTGATCAAAATAATATATCCTGAAATTAGAATAAGGGTTTGTTGCCAAACTTGGTTACAAATATTAAGAAACTCTCTATGGAGCCAAAGTAGTGATAACGCTGCGTAAAATAATATGGATTCACGTCCTTCTAGCGCCAAACATACACAAAATCTACCTCTGTGGAAGCGGAGATAAAGTGTCCAATCTATTTCCATGCTGTGAGCAAAATATGACACCTAAAAGTATGAGAAAATGTGCAAAATCATCAGAAAAAACTGTTATCTTAGTCATGACGTCATTCATTACATGTAACCAGCATTAGGCAACTCATGGTGCATAGGATATCGATGAGGGTGGGGGATGAAGGGGGTGGCATCCTCGGTCAATTTCCCGCTGAGAATTCCATAGTAATATTGTCGCGATTTATGGGAATTTTTTTAGGATTTTTGGTGGTCAGTAAATGACAAGCTGATCCTGTTTTATTTTAGGATTTCTGTGCCTATGTGTTTGTTGAAAACGCGTCCTATTAATGGTTACATGACAATGTTGCATCCATGATTGGTAAATGAATGGTGTAAGTATACACGTGATACAAACAAGCAAAGTGCTTTAGGTACTTGTACATGAACACTGGGGCATGTACCCCCCACCCCCCCCCCCTCCCACATCTAATTGAGTGGCAGAAGGAGGGGGAATTGGAAAGGGAAAGGGACATATATTGAAAATACGATGGTTTAGCCCCTCCCACACCAGGGGGTGTTCCACAAAGATCCTAAGTTGAACAATTATGGAAAGCCGTTAGCATCATTGAAAATATTTTGTAAAAATTATTTTAATGGGCATAAAATGTTGATTCAAATCATTCATATTTTCCATTATCTTGGGAGATTTCATGTCCTTGATGTTGAATATATGAAAAGTCTAAAATACTTGAATTTTGCTTTTGAATATATTTCATTATAAGGCTACAAATGGCTCTCCATAATATTTAAGTCCAACTTAGAGTTAAGTTGGACTTAGAATCTTTGTGAAACACCCCCCAGTACAGTATATTGTATTTGTATCTGGTTACTTCGATATTTCGTATATTATCTGTCCTCGTAAAGCCACGCCCCTCATTGTGATAATAGCTGGAATTGTGCCATTGTGAGGGAGTGGAGAATGTGCATATATTTGAAGTGAGTCATAATGACCGGGTTATCTGTAACGTGCTTAAAGACATCGTCGGTGTAATTAAACACTATATAAACCAATAATATTATTATTATTATGATTACACAATATTTCTGAGCTGAACTGTCTAAACGTAGTATAGCTACAGTATAAATTATCTTGAGTTGTCGTGTGATTCATTTGTAATCCAGAATGTTTGTTTAATTAAAACAAACCTTTATTCATGTTGATCTCTATCAGCTGTGCAACCTCTAAGCAGTAACACGTTTAACCGACCGGAATGCTGAGTAATGCTATAAATGTATCTTTATGAAGCGTTCATCCTATTTTGATAAACTTTCGTAGGATGCCAGGAAAGGAAGCCATGTACATGCATTTCCTTTGATCATTATATAGCCTCATTGTCATTATCAACCATTGATCACATACTATACATGACACAGGCCTTACTCTATGAAGTATACAGTCAAACCTGTCTTAGTGGCCACCTCTCTGTGAAGACCACCTGTCTATAATGGTCATCCATATAAGCCCCCTCTTAAGGGAAATATATGAGCTACTTTTTGTGTTTCCCTTTGGTGGACGTAATAGACAGGTTTGACTGTACTAGAATATTGTAGAAATAAAATGATGTAGATGTATCTGAAATTTGACACAAGCTGTGGGACGTTTTCGTCATATTGTATTCGCATCGAACCAAGCGTAAGGGATAAAACAACCTTAACTTTTTTCAATGAGGTTTATTAACTTTTTTCAATGAGGTTTGCCCGACATAACAACGATTACTGAATGCACAATGACCCGTCACTATATATAGGACAATCGGGAAGAATGTCAAGAAATGAACATACGGGAAATTCTAATACTATATTTCATTGGCTATTAAAAAAAAAAAAATCATGTTCAGTTTACGTAACTGTCATTGCCATTATGTTAGCACATTTCAATACGTGACGCGCAAGGCAATTTAAATTGCTTCTTGTTGATTTCTCGAAAGTTCTTGCGATCACGTTGAGATTATTTATTGGATTAATCATGTCCTTATGTTCAATGGTTTCATCGATATCCTCTGCGATCAGCGAGATATGATTGTTCTAGTAAATGTAATTCTTTATTGTGGTGTAATGTATCATTCCTAAGTATGTTATCAGCCACATGACTCGATGTAGTTTCCTTCTGTTTTGTGGTCAATCTCCATCCATAGTGAGCATTGATATAATTATCTTCTTGGGGGGGGGGGCATTATTTCTAGGCCAATAAACTGAGATTGCTAAATGAAATTATAAGCCTTTATTTATTAGAACCAATCGGATGTAAACTACACTAACACCGGCTAACTCTACTATTATACCCATTGTGTTTTCTTTTCATTGTGATGTCACATGGAAAACATAATATGCTTTACTATCATCTCTATCATATATTATTATATTCAGGAAGAATCGCTGTTATGATAGTATCGTTACAAGATTTTCGGCCTCAAACAATCGTAAAGTATATCTTGAGTCAGTATTAATGATTTGCCATAAACATAATTATATGCCCTCATTTCACAATGTGGAGCTTAAATTCAACCCACCCCTTCTCTCTCTCTCTCTCTCTCTCTCTCTCTCTCTCTCTCTTTCTTCTTCTTCTTCTTCTTCTTCTTCTTCTTCTTCTTCTCTCTCTCTCTCTCTCTCTCTCTCTCTCTCTCTCTCTCTCTCTCTCTCTCTATATATATATATATATATATCTCTCTCTCCACAACTACATGTACTCCAATCCTGTCATGGCCATGATATATTAATTATAAGTAATGTTGGAATCAAAATATTTCTGGATATGAGTCATATGTAATAAAATTCAATTCGAAATTTAATTGTATTTACTGGTAGTGGTGAAAATCAATGCTCCTGCACAATTTCCATAGCCAAAGAGGTACGAAGTCCACAGGGGTTTTGGGGCATACAACACATTGTGCTAAACATTCCTTTTCCCACAGTTGTAATGGGCTTTTCTTGCATTGCCAGCACATTTGTCAAGTTCACAAGCAGAACTAACTACATTATGTACGGGCTTTGTCCTTTTTCTTTCCTACAATAATGTATTCATGTTTGTTTTTCTTCAGTATAGCTTTGCCATATAGGGCATCAATTGTGGTTGTCTGAAGATTATATGGACCCCCAACACCCCTAACCCCTCCCCCTTTGAACTATTAGTGATCATCCGTTATGTTGACACCAAGCATGCTGTTCATGAATAAACAACCTCATTATCCTGATTACTGAAACGTTAAGTATCAATTTGAGCCAAAATATTGTTTTTCTCATAACTATAGGCCTGCAGAAAATATTAAGGTAAATGTTGTTTTCTCCGGAATTTTGATTTGTTTTTGCCCTGTGCAGAGGGCATGATGAATATTTGTGAGAGAGGTATGCTAATGATTTAATTACCTACTGATTCATAGATCATCTAATGACCCATGCATAATGAAGACAGTGACGTTTGTGGACGTCACGGATCTGGAGCACAATCTGTTATTATTCCCGGTTATTTTGTGAGCTTTTACTATTTTAGTTCAAAAAATCCTACGATAATTAGATCTGGTAAGCAAGAAACGGGGAGTTGTATGCTTTGAAGCATAATTATTCATTCAAGGAACGTCCTAGATATGATCTCCATGTGAATTGTTTTTACCTTTTATCTCTTCTTAAACCCCCCCCCCCCTTCATTCATACCATCCGGTAAAAAAAATCACAACTTCTCGGGGGGGGGGAGGTCTTCATTTTATTAAACAAATTAACCAAGCTCCTGAGACAACCGATTACACAAGATGGTGTTTAATGATTATTACAATTCCTCCACTCCTCCCCCAACTCCACACCGACTCCAAACCGAACGACTATTTGCCATTTGGTTTAACGTAAATGTGTCCGGTGTCGTCGGTCTAGTTGTTGAGGTATGTGTTGTCTGCTCCAGACTGTGACATACATAACAGGCCCACTGTAGCTTTACTTCTCTACCACTCGGCTTTTTGGAACGCACGGTGTTTGGGACCAACCTACCTGCCAGGTCACCAAAGGTGTGTGATTGTTATGATATCAGGATGACAATAGATTCGCTTCAACCCACCAGTTGACAAACACAATCGCTCACAGCGAAGAGAGAGGGTCGTGATTCAGAAATAATCGATAAACATCGGACAAGTTGAAGTTCGTCTCTTCTTCTTCTGCTTCAGTTCTCAGTCGAAACTTCAACCAGCGAAGTTTGTTATGAACATACCTCTACGCAAACACCTAGACGCACACCAGCTTGGTGAAATATATCTTAGCCCATGATACGTGTAGTTCACCGGAGAGATAATTATTTTCATTTAACGTCCACGAAAGGAACTTTTCTTTATGAGTCTCAAGATGTCTGACTGCAATGGATTCAGTGACTATACTGTTTGATGAATTGTCTGCGAAATGTTTACAGTGTTAGCTCATAATGCGAAACGCCCATTAACCGTTAACTAACTGCAAACATTATTTTGGGTCATATTTATCGTGGTGGTGTTCGTTTGAAAGTATTATCAAGGAGTTGATACTTCTAGACTGTAGAGAGGAGCACTTCTCAACGACGTAGCAGGTAAATACAGCGAACTTTACTTATAATCATGACAGGGCTTGTGCTACAGGCCCGATTTACGTTGTTGCAAAAAAATGGTATTGACATTCATGCGTTGTTTATACAATCTGCAATTTATCATTACAATATTATCCTGCTGAATGTGACCTTTGCTGGTTCCTATATTAGTTCTAAACCTAAGAATATTCCCTCATTTATCAGACATTATATATTACGTATCTCTCATTTGGTCAATGTCACGCGATCACAACCTACTCTGAGAGTGAGCAAGAAAGAATTTGAGGTTCAATTTTGACAAAAGTTTGACAAAATTTCAGACGATGCAAAGTATTTTTGAAGTTGATTTACTCAGTAAGCTACGTTTCACATAGTTCAGATTTGGCCTCATTCTAATTTATTCATTAAGATGTTAAAAGTTTATTCATTTTGGAGAAAACCGTCAATTAAGTAAGGCCTATTCTCTAACCTATTCATGACTATGCAGTTGGGTTGGCGGGGTTAGATATCAAGATGTCAATGAACGGTGTACAGTGTTTAACATAAAGTTTGACAATCTTTCACAACGACTCAGGTCAAATAAATAGTTTATAAACTTAAGCGTAATGATTGAAAATAAATTGGTGACATGAATCATGACTTTCAACCATTTGCGGAAAGGGTTGCGTTTAGTGGTAATTTACCACACCCCCTACTAATAAAGGTTGGTATAATCCAACCTAAGAATTTATAAAAGGATATGTAACCATTTTCCTAAGCTCTAATAATAATATGACTTATTCGTGGTTTAAGTAGCCTACGTACATGTATTTGAAACACAAACTTCTAAATGTAGGTATTGGCTACGCTTGGTTACTTTGATTCTTGGTATTTCAAAAGGATATGTAACCAAGTTCATCAGCCTTGATAACTTATCATTGGTCAATTTAACCGACGACTTAACCTACGAAAACAAAAACTTCTAAATTGATACAACAGTCACACTCATGAGACCGACACGAGACCGAGCATGTAATACATTACCCCGAATAGCCAAGAATGTTCGGCTTGGAGTCGTTGTGAATTCGGTTGGCGGTGCGACGAAGCTACGTATAAGCATGGTGGTATACATGGTGCACCCGCAAGCCTACTGTATATCTACATCACCATGCAAGCCGACACTTACTAGCAGCATCTACGTGGTATAAGTTGATAAGCTTGGAAATATGTAACCCCATGCTGTTTTGAGTGAGTCTGCAATATGAGTGGGTCTATTTTTTTTTAATTTAAGGGTGAATCAAAAAACAAAAAACAAACAAACAAAGAAAACAAAAATCCAATTTCGATGTTCATAATATGAAACTCGTGGTATGCCTGATGTCAAAGGGATCAAGGGTTTATTATAAGTCGGTTTTGGTTGCACTGTTCCATTAATGTTGATATATAGGATTACCCATTTTACATTGTTCTAATGTCTTTTATTTTACAAAAATCACAAATTGTAAATTTCATAAAGGGCATCATATGGGGCCTGTCACCACGAAATGAGTCCAGTTGGTCAAAATTTTTATTCCTGTTTTTAAGTATTATATGAATCTACATTAAGTAAGCTTTATATTAAGGGGTCACACATTAAAATTGATAAATTATATCCAGAAATATGAACAAAAACCTAATTGGACTTTATAAACAATGGGATTACCCAGTTTTGAGATAATTAGGTGTAAAGTTAATGATGCGTAACATATTATAGTCTGGTCAACAACAACATAGCAACAACGCACTTCCCATCATTCGATTTCAATGAAACTTTCAACAAACAAAGAATTTAATAAGTCGATTTTTGGAAAAATCTTAAATGTGGTAGGTGGGTCAATTTTCAGTACATACACACTATACATCGCTATTACTACGATTGAGCCTAATGCGACACTGGACTCATTTCGTGGTGACTGGCCCCATATTGATTTTCCAACTCATTTTGGCAAAAGACTCATTCAAATTCGTCACTTCTGTTTGGGGGTTCACGTCTCTCTCTCTCTCTCTCTCTCTCTCTCTCTCTCTCTCTCTCTATCTCCGTATGCTTCTCTCTTTACTTTCTTATTTTTTTGTCAACCATAGGATAGCACTTTAAAAGTGATATGTCTTGGCATTTAGACTGAATGTCTCTTTGACGACCTTATTTCAGATTTACGTCACCTTTCATAGGAACAGGATTCATGAAAGTGCTAAGAAGCCAACTGAGAGCTCTCAGATCAGATCTATTAGCATTTCATGTACCTTTCATAAACCATGTATCAGACATAGCCTAAGTGTCCTTAGTGTTGTGCGAACCGGAGATGAGAACTAATATGCCCATTCAAATGATAATCTGTGTCATTGTGGTCAAGGATGACTGCAATTGGACAATTATCATAAATGTCACGCCTAGGTTGACATGAAATCGGCAAGTAGTATGCTTTAATATGGAAGCGTAGAGAACCAACTCGATGTTGACGGAGCTGTTTTAGGAATGGGTTTTACTTCTACTGTTACAAAATGTTCTCACCATGCAAAGCAATATAACTTATGCCTCAGTCACACCTTTGCGTATTTGACTTGCGTATTGCTGCGTATTTATGGCAAGCCGTTTGAACATTTATTCCTATTTCTTGATATCAGGAATTGAATTCTTGATATTGAGAATTACCATTGCTTTACAACAGAAAATCATTTTTTTATATCAAGAATTCAATTATTGATATCAAGAAATAGAAGTAGGCTTGCCGTAAATACGCAGCATTACGCAAAGTTGTGACTGAGGCATAAGTTCACTAACAAATGGCTTTCGGGGCATACTCCAATAATTACAGAACAATACATATAACGACTCTAAACGAGGCGTATTATATCAGCGCGGTTCAGATGTCAATGCATCGAAGCTTTTAAAGCATTTGTCTCTGCAATAATTACAGAGGTCAATCTGCGATTAAACCAGTCGTTTAAATTTATTTTGTTGTTGTCAACAAATTAGTTTTGTTGTGGTTAAGTTCATAAGTTCAGCTATATATCATGGAGTTTATACAGAGATCTACCTTGCGTCTGTTGCCTCTAATAGTCCCCCCCCCCCTCTCTCTCTCTCTCTCTCTCTCTCTCTCTCTTTCTTTCTCTCTCTCTCTCTCTTTCTTTCTCTCGCTCTTACTCTCCCCTCATACTATCTTCATCCCTCTCTATTTCATAGGCTATATTTTTTGTTTCCATTACAAACGTTCATTTTCATCTCCGTCACATTTTTGAATGGATTGCATGGTTCCGAGTCGCTTACGATTAGGGACCGATAATAAGGGTGGCTGTCATGATAACAATCATGCAATAATCGCAATTATATCATATTACATGACCATGCAAATAGGCCTATAAGCTAAACAGAGTCGTCTATCGTTTAATGTCAAAAAGATAAACCAGGCGTCAGTATGGTGCCTTGATAATCAGATGTAAAACCTGTTTTATTTAAAGGCTAGCTCACCCAATCTCACCGGACGGAAAGTGCTTTGGGTACCCTGAACGGAAACACTTTGACAAACTACTTCCGGTGCTAAGAGGTCACGGTAGCATATGTAACTATACGATTGGACCCATCTAGTGACAACAGATACACCCCACTCCAATTACATTATGAAACAAAGACTGTCGCACCGATTATATAATTAAACATAATCCTAGCCTACCGCCCCGGCAAGCTAAAAGTAACAGGTGTGGTTAATGTACTAATTGATACACGTGTTTGTATGACTTTGTGTTTCTGAAGACATGTGATTATTAGGCATCTGTTTGTGATCTCAAGAAATTATAGGACCTCTACCCCGGGCAGGGGCGGCGATTTCTGTTCATGACCGGGGGGACGAAATGCGAGATTTTTTACAAGAATGTTATGCGAGGGAGCGTAGCGACCGAGCGAGAATTTGTTTGCAATTTTATTAGTCTAAACGCTGCACTCTTGGGCCCTCCGGAGCCTAAAAATGTATTGCAGTCATTATTCAGTATATGCTATACAATTTTGTTTGCACTTTTTCAAATTTTCCGGGGGGGACGATCCCCCCTAAAAAAATTGAGGGGGGATGTGTCCCCCCCCCCCCGTCCCCCCCCCCCCCGGGATCGCCGCCCCTGACCCCGGGACAATGGTCACCGGACGACTGCATCACAACTCAACTGTCTTCATCCACTCACTTCCAAGTTCTCTGTCAGTTTTATTGAAAAAGTATCCGAACACACTGTCGTCCTCAATTGTGTTTCTTATAGAGTTCCTTAAAAGTAGCAAAACCTAAATTGCAAGATAACTGTAATAATTTGGGAATCATTTTTAAAATCTTCATGTGATTTATAAGGGTATTGTTGTTCGGAAGAAGATGTGCGGGTTCACTTGATGACTGTGTCTTTTTTTTTTTTTTTAAGGATTATTGGTATGAGCATGAGGCTCAATGCTCTCTTCATTCTCCTCTTTCTTGGTGCCTTGCAAAATAGCTTGTTATTATCGTGATTATACAAAACATCGGATGTAGATATGACATCATGCTGGGGGCTACTTGCTACCTGGAATGATAAAAAGACCATTTGAAAAAGAAAACAAAACCTGAGCTTACAAAATAATAGGCCTACGCAATAATGCCCCGGATTCTCCCAACGAATATACACAGTTGTTTGCCGCGACAATACTATGGTGGCTATTAACAGGGCAATTAATCTCGTAACCGAACAATAATAATCCGAAATGGTGTTAAACCACTAACAGGATTCTCTTCTAAAGGTTACAAAAGGCCGCTGGTGTGCTTCCGGTTTATAGGTGCCTTGTATTGAACTGTAAGTTAAAAAGTAATTGTTAACACATCACTATGAACAACCAGGATGCCAGAGTATTTAGGCCAAGCTGGATTAAAGGGATCGTTTAACAATGTTAAATCTGAGATGCATGGCCCTACGTGTTATCAATGTCTGTGATATGGTGTACTATTGAAGCCCTAAACAAAATTGCGCTTCAAAATGATCATGAAGTGCCTCAAAAAATTAAAAACTTTGAGTGACCGGTTTTACCATACTCGTTTTCCCCAATAGACTGTAGTGTTATGAAAACCGTTTGGCAAACGCAAAATTTGATTTCGATTTGCAATCATAAATATCTTGATAATCAGACGGGCGATCGGCCTGTAAAAGTCATGGGGTTCCTGACTAACCTAAAGGTTTATAATTATCATTGCAGCATTAGTTAAATTAAGGATTTTCTTTAAGGATCTATGACAAAGTTACCAGATCCCTTTAACAGCAACTTGAAAATATATCAAACTAAAACTTGAAAATGCCCATAGGCGTATGTAAGGGCAGTATCTTGAAGGTACTACATGTATGTCCCATTTTCAGGTCCAACAAATTAAAAGGTTAAACTCCAACGGCATTTAAAAGACAATACTAATTTAGAACTTCCCTCAAAACGAAAGGGTTTGAAAATGGCTTTTTTTTGGGGGGGGGGGGGAATAACGACCATTAGTTGTCGAATCATTTTTGGGCGGTGTTTGGTTAACATACATAACATGGTATAGTCGGGTAAATTGCTCGTACTTCTGAATATATTACCCCATGCTCATCAATATTAGGCATAGTTATTTCTTAAAGATCTGTCAGAATGAAAGAGAAAAAAAAAATCATTTTCACTTGGTCACGGTCACGTCACGATCAAAGTTAAGGTGAAAATATTGAAAACATTCCAAATATAGAAAGTAGACACCACTCCGACAGAGTCACCGGAAAAAATAGTGAAATAGAATTACCGCTAAAAGGTAACGCGTCCTGAATATAGACGCGGGGTAGGTTCAGACAGGTCGTATGTGCCATTGATAGAAGTTGTCTTGATGGAAGTTTGATTTTTCTAAATTTTCAAGAATATCTTCACGAATGTCAGGATCATCATCATAAGGTTTGGTTGATATTGTGATTTGAATCTACGAGATTCGAAGGATAACAAAATCGGTAAGATCACTTTTTTATTTAATTATTTACTGAGATTCAGATAATTCATCGGTACAGGAATTGACAGGTG
Organism: Strongylocentrotus droebachiensis; assembly: GCA_035222895.1. Taxonomy (NCBI): domain Eukaryota; kingdom Metazoa; phylum Echinodermata; class Echinoidea; order Camarodonta; family Strongylocentrotidae; genus Strongylocentrotus; species Strongylocentrotus droebachiensis. Next base: position 18,313 of record JAVYIG010011095.1, read on the forward strand.
GATATACCAGCATATACAACGTATACTGTAGGAACAGAGCAGAGGGCGTATGGGTAGCACAATCTTTGGCAAATTTGCAAAAAGGACACTTTTCGTGGACATGGACTATATTCATGCATTTGCAACTTATCTAGTTCAGGTGAACATTATTATCTTTTTAACATTGTCAGCGCTGTGATCTCCACACCTCGTAAATAGGAAAAAAACCAAGCTAACGGATGAATTTCATGTCATGGATACTATGTGTGCCTTCACAGATGCTACTATTCTCAATGTCAGTTATTCGATTGATAATTTATGGGGCTTCGTAAATTCATCACCGTTAATTGTCCGCCATAATTCTGTAATATCCGCTTAGTACTTGGATAATTTGTTGTAAGACAATTACTTACGGTATTTGCATTTGGGCAAATGCAGCAGCTATACCATTTGCAAACTCGTTGAACAATGTTATCCGACACCCTCACTCTTTCACTAACTGAGGGAAAGGTATTTGGGTCGATTCTTCTTTTTTTATTTTAAAAAAAATAGAGTATAATCAAAATGAAACCACAAACACTCGTGCAAAAAGTCATTAAATAATTTTGCTATGAATCCTATTTCCTTTCACACGTGCATGTTTATGCAATTTCATTTAGAATTTTCCCGGTTTGATATGAAAGTCCCTTCACAATAGTTTCTGTTAAATATTTTCATAACTGAACAACAATATTCTACTTCTTCCGCTTCTTTTTTTCTAGGAACTCAACTAATTTTGGTTTCATTAGTCACAGAATAGAAAGTAAGAATGTATTCATGTTAACGTGGTAATGATCATGTTCGAAGTTACTCTCGTATTTTGGTGGAGTCATATACTTAATAATAATAGTGAGTTCTTGTATAGCGCTCATGTCTCTCAGACTTGACACACCTGGCGCTCCGTTATTAGCCTGCATGGCTTTATCATGGCTGCCATTATGGCACTGCATGTATGTATGAGACTGCATCTACATGAAATCTAGACATGTCAAATCTCCTGTGTTTAATAATACTGAAGAAAAACAAAACAAGATTTTATTTTTTAATACCCAAAACAAAACCAAAACAAGATCGGATGTACATCATCGTAGTCATACTATATAAGTACGTGTAAGTTCGATAAGATAGGGTCGGCGAAACCATAAACAATGCAATGCAATTCGTTACAAGTTTGTGTTATCTTTAAGACATGAAACAAGTGATTTATCTAATCTGAAGTTTGAGATTACTCAAAGACTGAATCCTATTTAATCAATAACACGGATACTGATATAATAACATAAGAAGAAAAAAGCAAACAATGAGTCACAGACAATGACCAAAGTACACCTTGCCTTATCAAGTTATCACTGCCTATATCAATTTACAAACATAACAATCACACACTACACTTAATAAATAATCTTTATACAATGTATCTACTACACTCACAAAACGTACTGACTGCGTCAGAGTTTATTGAAAAAGAATTTATTAACATTATCTGGAAAATAAATAAATGTACAAGATATCAAACATGTAAGAAACCAGGCTCACTTCGGTTTGTCGAAATTCCAACAAAATAAGGATGTGAAATCTGCGAGTTTCACATAAAGTTTGTAGTTCAAGTTCGTTTTGCATTCACTTTTTGTACTTGTTCAAAATTTTAAAGCGATTTTAAAGCTAATCTTGAGCTCTGTTATGGGAATCGTATTTTGAGAGAAAATTGCTATGATTTATTGTGGATAGTTTACCCTGCAGTAGATTGGTTGTTTGAACTTTCTGGGCATCATCATTGATTTAAAATAAAAATAAAACTACAAATCCTATTTGCACGTATAGCGACCTGTGTTAAGCATTATGGTGTCGGGCCTACTTAAAGGTAATACAAAGTTTTGGAAAATTTTGAAAATTGGCTGATAGAAATTCTTTACAATTTTGATATATTTGGATGCCCCTGTGGATGTATAATACGCACTTAAAAAATTAGCCCCTAAACTACTTCTGCTTTCGAGAAAAATTGAATATAAAAATTTACCTTGCTCCCGGTAAATTTTGATAAAATTTAAAATAGCGCTTACGGCCATGCAATGGTAGCTGCGACCATGAAAATCTCAGAATATACAGTTGTGATCTATAATTTCCTAACGGGAATAGCCGATCGGTCGATTTTAATCAACAAACATTGTTTTATATTAGATAGCTTAGACAGATACCGAGATGTGATTGGTCCAGAGCTCGTCACGTGATATCAATTGTGAGGATCCAAATTGTTATATTTTCCTGGCCGGTCACTTTTCGGTGTTATATTAACCAGCTGGTGAAATGAATATATTTTTAATCAATGCATGTCGCCCTCTTGAGGACTGTATGTCACCAATTACACACATTACACCATTACCGAGGGTTATTTAATATTTTCAATATTTTTTTTTCATGAATTTTTTTTTCCTTGAAATTATTTTTTCCACATTTTCTTTTTTTTCCAAAAAATACTTTTTTGGGTAATTTTTTTTTTTTCCCGAAAAATGCCTTTTTGGGTAAGAATTTTTTTTTTCAATTTTTTATTTTTTTCCCAAATTTTTTTTTATAATTTTTTTTTTTTGTAAGTTTTTTTTTACTTTCTTGAACTATCTCGACAGATTATTTTTCCGTAATTTCCGAAAAAAAAGGGGAAACAAATTTCGGGCAAATTTTTTTTGGACCCCCCCCCCCCCACAAAAAGGGCTATCTAATATAACAGTTATTGACTGGCAGGGGTATATAACATTATTTGGACCTGAAGGGAGTTATATTTCCCCTCGTGACCATATTTTCCCTCAGCGCTGCGCGCTTCGGGAAAATATAACCACTCGGGAAATATAACTCCCTTCAGCGGTCCAAATAATGTTATATTACACCCCCTGCCAGTCAATAACTGTATAATATGTGTGTGTGTGTGTGTATTGGGTTTTTACAGACGTGTATCAATCAGATATGATTATTTACGTCTGGGGACCGACCTTTAAACGTCACCATCCGAAAGACGTGACTCAGTTTCGAACCTGCGTCCTCGGCTGAATCAGTTTGTAACTTCCACTTTTTAGCTGGATTACAGGCGCACGCCACAACGCCTAGTTAGGTTGGTTGGTTGGTTCTTCGTTTAGATGGCGCTCTTCAATCTCAAAGATTATTTGCGCCAGTCAATTTCGTGTATAGCTTTGGCGTGGGCTTCGGAAATCAAGCCCACGAGCGACTTTCCTTGGTGAAATGAAATTAATAGTGATATGGTTTAAAAAAAAAAAAAAAAAAAAAAAAAAAAAAAAAAAAAAAAAAAAAAAAAAAAAAAAAAAAAAAAAAAAAAAAAAAAAAAAAAAAAAAAAAAAAAAAAAGCTGCAATATTAAAATTGCATAAAATGCACATAAAAGGCGAGATGGGAGTTAGTTGCAATTGTTCATGGAAAAACCGCAAATACTTCATTTTATATATTATTACAGGATCGACATAAGTTAAGGGGATCCCTGATAGCTTTAAAAGCTATCTAAAACGATTAGTATCGTATATGTAACCCAATAATTCACGAGTAAAAATTGGGTTAGACATCAATAATTGTTTCAGATTGGGGTTGTTCAAATTAATCCTTTCTTTTAAGAGACGTCTATCTTTGTCGTATTTTGTACAATAGAAAATAAAATGTTTAATTGTTTCATCTTCTTGACAAACTTCACAAAGACCAGTATCGTGTTGGTTAATTTGAAAAAGGTAATAATTTAAACTACAGTTACCTACTCTTAGTTGTTGTATCAAGCATTCTTCTCTGCGAGATAGGCCTTGTCTATGTATGGGCTTTGAAACGTCGCTATGCAAAGCATATAAAAATCTACCGTGTTCTGCATTGTCCCATTCTGCTTGCCATAATTTGTTATAATGGATCAAACGAGAGGCTGCCAATTCACTTCTTGTATTTGGTATAACTATGTCTATACACCTTTTCATGGCTCCTTTTTTGGCAGCCCGATCTACGATCTCATTGCCCCTAATATCGCAATGTGACGGAATCCATTCAAAAGCAACACAAACATCCTTAAACTGCAAAATATTAATTATGGATAAAATTTCATTTACAATAGCACATCTAATAAAGTATGAATCGATCATTTGTAAAGCTGACAAAGCGTCGCTAAAAATTACCACCGAAGAGGATTCAATAAATGTATTAATCCACTCTAGTGCCATTAGTATGGCCACTAGTTCTGCTCTCATAATACAGACATGGGATAATCTAAAAAATTTCACCACATTATAATGAGATACATAAAATGCGGCTCCTGTCTTTCCATCCTCGAGTTTAGAACCATCTGTATATATATGTAAAAACCCATTAATATCTTGACCTTGAGAGGGAGCTATACAACATAAACAGTTTATTATTTACAATTTCATCACTTTAGAATAGATTTCAACCGCGACAATGATCACTGAATATTGTAGGATCGCATATGCGTCCAATATGTTCATTGGAACCAAATTCATGTCCCCATACCAAAACTTTGTATTACCTTTAATTAATTACCCAGATTTCTTTATTTTGTATGCTCATTACTCAGCCACTATACATTTTTTTACCACAGTTGTTTGGCACATGTCATTTATTTGCAATCTTGAACATTGAGTGTAAGTTTCGTTGGATTCCGGCTGTGAGAATTTTTTTATTTTTTATTTACCAGAACTCAAGTTTATCTTTAACCACTCTTCCTCAATACATCTCCTTACTAATTTCAGCAGCAGAGAACATCATTTTCACTCTGATCTAAATCAACTCCTTCCATTCTCATTCCCAAACCCCCAAAACAGACTGGCTTCAAATCCTTTCGATCTGTTGCCCCACACCTATGGAATAAACTCCCTGTATTTCTAAGAAACAGTACTTCACTTGTCTATTAATCGTTCAAAAACATCTGAAATCTTACCTCGACAATTCTTCTCAATTTGTTGATTGACTAAGGGGTAGCGAATTGTATCCTCTGGAAAAGGCGCTATAAACATAATATAATGTGAAAAACCAAAAAACGGCCTAAAAAAAAAAATCCAGCCGGCAGGCGGAGGGCGATGACTTGTCAAAAAACGAAAAAAGAAGAAGAAACAGGTTAGTGTCACACTCTTCTTCAGTGGCCAGATGTGACAGATGTTTAAAAATCAAATCCGTTTATTGTTTATCATCATCTTCAGCGTTATCATTTTTAACACGAGGCGTTATTACTAAGTCTTTCTCACATGTCGCGTCAGGGAACGCATTAGTCATTGACGCAGCCTTACGTCAGCCATAACGCCTCGTGTGTAGCAGTCTCCAATAAACCCTTCGTGCCCACTCACTCTCACTATGAACATGACGGACAAAGAAAGAGGACAACATAATACAGTTCCTCATTCTACCCTCAACAATTGCTGTGGTAGACAAAGGAACATCCTTTCACTGCTATTATGTGCACAATTGTGTAGAACAGGTGAATATGCGTGACACCTGTAGCAGTAGCAGTGAATGGATGTTCCTTTGTCTACCACAGCAATTGTTGAGGGTAGAATGAGAGACGGTATATTTTCTCCTCTTTCTTTTTCCGTCATGTTCATAGTGTCTTCCATTCATGACTGATATCTTCTGTCGCGTCATGACATCAGATCAACTCAGTGACGTCACAATGCATGTTTATGTTTTAATCATAACCATGAGATTGCTATTCCCTTTTCCTGTATGGTTGCCAGGCTAGTCACTTTCTAAATAGGTGCGTTATGTTTACTCTGAGTAATGAAATGACGGTGCGTATAGACTCAACTATATTCCAAGTAGGCATATTGGTATTGTTGTGTAAATTTATGAATGAAATGGTTTTCATCAGGTGAACTTGAGCACGGTATAAATGAGCAAAGTTTGTTTTGGGGGTCCTCATTGTGGTGACAGGTGTATGCGTATAAAGGACTTCGAAAGAGACCAAAGTAACTTGTTCGTGTTTGCGTTTGAGTAACGGATTCTGCTCCTCTCCTCTTGGTGTGTCGAAAGTTTAGCTTGTTTGCTGCCATGATGTGTCAATGTCTTAGCTAATTTAGCCAACGCCAGTCAATCTATGGTTCGTCCGAGACATTTAAATTATTTTGCTGTCATGCGATATACTGTTAACCCGACTCTTTAATGATTGTGTAATCTTGTATCAATATGAATAGTAACAACATACTCTCTCTTTTCATTGATTGGCAGACAATGGAGACTGGCACGATGGCTGACGTCTTGATGAACCAGACTTCGCATTGGACCTCGACTTCCGCGACGACGACGGCTGGCAGTGACGGTCGAAACTTTGTTTTCAACGATCCGGTCCAGCGAATCATCCTCGCAGTCATCTTCATCATCGCTTTCGTCGTGGGCTTCACCGGCAATGGACTGACAATGCTGGCTGTTGCACTGAGCAGGAAACTGAGAACGATCACCAATGTCTTCGTGGTCAATCTGGCCATGGCTGACCTCTTGACGTGCTGTGTACTGCCATGGAACACGGTTGCGTTGTTGAGCTTCAGTGGATGGCCGTTACCTGACTGGGTATGTGCAGGTGCTGCTCTGGTGCTATACACCTGCGGTGGCTGCAGTCTCTACAGCCTAGCAACCATAGCCATTAATAGATACATCATCATTACCAGGCCGCTTAAAACATACCGCGCCATCTACACGAAAAGAAACAACGCTATCATTTTAACCATCTGCTGGTTAGTTCCTTTCTCTGTGTCGTTGATCCCGCCGCTGTGTGGACTCGGCGAACTCGGATACGCTGTTAAATATAAGACGTGCTCACACAAGACGGCCCATCCGTTGTCCGATTACTACAGCATGCTCCAAGCCGCTGTTTTGTATCCAGTACCTCTCGTGATCGTGGTCGTCTGCTACATCAAGATCTTCCTCCATACTCGACGTCACATGAAAACGATGACGATGTCTGATTCTTCCGACACGTCGGTCACCAATACGAAGCGATCGTCACCGAATAGCACACCGCATCATGAACCAAACAAATCAGTCAAGAAGCGGCTCAACAGGCGCCAAGTAGAAATTACCAAAAATATGTTGTTCGTCGTCTGCGCGTTTGGTCTGTGCGCGTCGCCTTATTGCGTGTCACTCATGATCCCACCAAGTGATCCTGCCATCCCGTGGACAGCCGCCATCTTGCTTTTTAATAGCTGCGTGAATCCATTCATCTATGCGACCAAGCATCCTTATTTCAAGCAAGTCTTTGGTTTCATGTTGAAATGCCGATGTACAGAGATCCCTGAGCAAGCCAGTATCATCAGAACGATCTCATCCATGCGCTCTTCGTTCCGATCAACCAGGAGGAAAAATAAGAAGTCTCCCGCTCACAGTTACCATAGCAACAATATCAACACAGTTGTGAAAGAAGCTGATGTCTGAAAGAAAAGAAGTAAAAAATAGGCATTTGTTGATTAAGGCATTATAGCAGAACAATATAAACACACTGATTGGCCGATGGTAAAATTACTGAATGGCAAAATATTGATATGTGAGTTGGTCTAGTAGTTACGCAACTATCTGTCTTTGCCTTCTAACCGGCCGCACCGGATACCGGATCGAAACTGACTCGTCTCTTCAACATGATGGTGCCGTGGACGTAGTTGTGATGACATAAGTTGGATCTTTGAAAAAAAAATCATATCTGTGTTTACACAATTTCGTTCATAAAAGCTCTGGTTAACTAAAATGACTTGCCATTGAAGGAAATCACTATTAACAGAATGCTACAAAACGAAATTATCAATTTAATGGTTAAAAAGGATTGTACATTAATTTTAGCATGAGATAAATGCATTCTGTTAATGTGTTGAACAGATATTACAGACGATTTTACACTATGTGGGGACTACACAGGAGTGTTTGATTCTGGGCCAGATGGCAGCCCGCCACCCCTCCGCGGTCTCCTACCCCCCCCCCCCCCCCCCAACCCCCACCCCTAACATGAGGGAAATCGATCAACACTCATGTTGCCTCTAGTCTCGATAACATGGATGTTATGACAACGTTAACAAAACACATTTCTTTGTGATTATAACGTGAACAGGTGAGGGGCTTATCCACTTTGGAATCATATTTGGAAGAAAAACGATCATTTCTGGCAAAGAATAATACTGAATGTATTCTTTTCTTTCTCATTAAAAATGATCGTCTTGAAATGAAAAACATTATAAAAACTCTTTATCATCTATCATCTGGAGGAAATATTTTCTTGAATTTTTTAGAAGTAATATATTATTGAAACTATTGGTAGTCGAAGATGTTAACTGATATCATTTAAAAATAATGATTTTTCGAGGGATCACTAACCATATCCAGCCCTTTAACCAGTGCTGAAATGGTCATAATATTTACAGAAATATTAACACACAATATTCACGCTTTCAGTATAGCTAACATCTGATTTCATTGGAATGTAAAACAAAAACATGTTACATGTGCTTGTAGTCATGATATTGCCACTTTTGGTTTCGACACCATGTAAAAAAAATGAAATAGTTAATGTAATCCCCAACCAATTTGGGGTAACTGATGTATCCATATTCCATAAATAGATTTTAAAAACTCGTGATGTAATCAACGGTAACAGTAATAACAACAACATAACCTTAGACAATAATATGCTTTCGATGCATTCATCTTGGGAATAAGCGTGCAGTATAATCTTAACATTGCAACAACATACAAATTCAATATAAAAAGAAATATGATTGATTTTGTTTGGCATGCAATTGATATAAATCTCACCCCCATTTGGGAAATGTCCAAAACTATATATGTTAACGGCGTTTTGACACTCGCCTTGATAAGAGTATTATTGGAAGTTGCTTTTATGTATATATCTCTCAAACATTCGCTTTGCAATCAAGTTAAGACCGGGTTGTCATGGTTATTGGACTCTTTTACTTTCTAGATAGATAACGATTATGAAATTAAATCATCGTTTGATGTTCATTGATTGCTCCATCATTCCTGTGTACTTTCATCTAGTTGTATATGCAATGGTTTCGAAAATGAACATTTTATGTAGCTTTTTTTCTTAAGTTCAGAGATCCCGCGTTCCCAGGTTTCTGGAGAACGATATTTTTTCTGTCGAGTAAAGTATTGTCTTGTTATTCTTGTAAGCAGGTCTTACAGAATTGACTTTGATAATAGGAATATTTTATGCAGTCCAGAGGTCTTGTCATGAACGCCACAGTGCTTTTATGTTTTAATAGAAAGGCTGAATACATCACATTATGTGCTGTCTATTGTGTCATATAATATTTTGTCATTTTATATTTCTATATCAAAGCTGTATGAAAGTATTTGTAAATGAAATAACATGTTATTAAGTCACAGAACAATATGTTGACTGCCTCTGTTAACTTAAAACTCTCTTATACATTTGTATTTGTGATGTTTCAAACGAAGATATGGTATCGTAAAAGATTTCGACCCGTCGAGTCATGAAGCTCTGTTGATGATTTATATTCGTTTTTAAACAAAGATAAACGCAGATAACTTTTTTACTGGCAAAGTGTAAATGCGGTGACATATTTCGGTGCCAAAAATGTCAAGAATAAAATGTATTTTGAAATATGAAATAATTATTGTTCCCAAAGACTTATCATTTTTGTGTAAATAACAACGGATGTGTTATCCATAACTACATTACTACTACTATTGATAATAATTTGTATGTGTACCCAGGGAAACCTAATCAGATTCAATGCTGTTCTTTCTGAGAGCCTTGCAATTATTATTATTACCCCAGCGACTGCCAGTTACCCACTTGAACCTGGATGGAGAATGGCAAGTGTGGATCAATGTATTGCCAAAGGACGTTATATAGAGTGGTGAAGTGTAACGTCATCAAAAATATATTTTTAGAATTTCTCAATTTTTTCTTCATTTTCCGAAAGAGCATCACAAATAATTTCCAAATGTCGAAAACCAGTTTGATATGTTAAATATTGGCTGAGATATAACCATCTGAATGTCCTATAGGAACTCAGTGTTATATGCTCTTTCGGAAAATGAAGAAAAAATTGAGAAATTCTAAAAATAGATTTTTATGACGTCACAGCTTCGGTACTCTATAGTGCCGGGCTGGGATTCGAACCCTCAATCATTCCTTGGATTTAGAGTCAAGTGTACCCTCAATGTATAGCAGCCTTGTAATCGCCAAACCGATTTTATTCCCCGATGCCCTGTCGAATTCGATCAAAATAAACTTAACACACATTATCTGATTATGAAGGAGGATAAACATGTGAATTTCCGTTGTCCCTTGATTGTGCAAAATACACATGAAATTTGTTTTTGCTAGAAAATTAAGGTCAGCTGAATTCAGTCTTCCACAAACATGACAATGTTTTAACGTTCGCATATATTATATTCAAAGAAATGGATACTGAAAAGAGAGTGAGAGAGGGGGAGAGGGAGGGGAGAGAGAGAGAGAGAGAGAGAGAGAGGGTGAGAGGGAGAGGGAGGAAGGGAGCAAGAGAGAGAGAAGGTGAGAGAGAGTGAAAGAGAGAGAGAGGGAGAGAGAGAGGGAGGGAGGGATAGAGAGGGAGGAAGAATAGAGGGAGGGGGGGGGGGGAGAGGAACATCACCGCCTTCCTTCTCACATATTAGTCACCTAGTTATTATTACCTTGTGCAAGAAGAAGAAAACAAAATCTGTCCAAAAAGTAGGAGGCACCGAGATACGAGAAAGACAAATGAGGAAAAAGTGAAGAAAATAAGTACGCCCAATGTGGGGCTCGAACCCACGACCCTGGGATTAAGAGTCCCATGCTCTACCGACTGAGCTAACCGGGCTGTGATGTACCCTACCCCTTTGAATCATAACAAAACAAGATGTCTGCATATTTCATCCGCCCTCGACCCATTTTAGAGCTTTTTGTTTTATTTGTTCCACCCCCTTTTAGCAAATTCGTATAGACACACATGTATCATTTGTTAAAAGATAACAATTATAAAAATGGTTTAGACTAGAGTAGGGAACATAGGGAAACTGTACACCATTTTTCTAAAAATGATTGTAATACAATGTAATTAAAAAATATATATATTACGCTTTTATATATCGCTGATACATCAACGATGTCTCTAAGCGCTTTACAGATATGATATTACCCCGGTCATCGGATTCAGGCTTCCATGCACACACTATATGCACATTCTCCACTCCCTGGGGAGCATTCCAGCCAGGCGTCATTTTACAGACGATCAAACATGCTGAGCAAACTACATTTACTTTCGCATTTAGCACCTTGGTGGAGAGTGGCTTTACGTAGAATAACGTCTTGCCAAAGGGTGTTAGTATCGGGCTGGGATTCGAACCCTGTACCTTGTGATCTGCAGTTTGTGACCGATCCACGAGACCAAAACACCTCTACAATCACTAGAATCCATTATATAATTATGTCTTCCTGAAACCTATTGCTTTTCAGATAAATAAGGCACAACTTGAACATTAAATGTTAGATGTGGCATGCTTTTCTTTTTCTTCTGATATGTTACAAGAGTAATTTTCATCGCTGCAATCTGCACATAATAAGAAGGGGATTTCAAATTGGAATATTAGAAACGTGTTTATGACATAATGTGTTATACTTAACTTCTTATGTGCAGATGATGAAAAGTACTTTTGCAACATATCAGATGAAAAGTACTTTTGCAACATATCAGAAGAAAAAGAAAAGCATACCATATCTTGACATTGACTGTAACGTATTTATAGTCTGATAAGCAATTAGTTTCATGAAGATGCATGTTAGCCGATTCATTTAATGGATTCTAGTGGTTACAATAATTATTAGAAAAACGGTGTATAGTTTCCTTATGTTCACATATCTAGTTTAGACAATTTGAAAGAGAAGCCCTCCCCACCCCAGTGTACAACACAGCCCGGTTAGCTCAGTCGGTAGAGCATGGGACTCTTAATCCCAGGGTCGTGGGTTCGAGCCCCACATTGGGCGAACTCCCTTTTTGTTTTCCAATTTCCAAAGACTAGTGTGCATAATATTATCAAAGTCCAAATTGGTAGAAACGTGACCCTCAGATGACCACATATGTTTAAATGTGGAGACTATTTCTTAACTTTATTGTATTTTGTTTTTGTTTTTTTGTTGGGGGGGGGGGGGCGCCTTCTAATAGAAAATATTCACATGATCATGCCTGCTATGCATTGTGGCCAAAATGAATAATGATAACACAATTATGTCATAAACACGTTTCTAATATTCCAATCTGAAATCCCCTGATTGCCCCTGTGAAAAGTAAAGTACTCTTGTAACATATCAGAAGAAAAAGAAAAGCATGCCATATCTAAATATTAGTTGTGCATTATTTATCTGGAAAGCAATCGGTTCCATGAAGACATACGAGCATTCGTATGATGGATTATAGTGATTACAATAATTTGTTAGAAAAACGATGTACAGTTTCCTCATGTTCACGATCCTAGTCTAAACTAGTTAATAGAGACCCCCTCGCTCCCCACCCCATCTTTGTAGAGGACAAATTAGGCCAAGACAAATATAAATTCAAATTAAATTACAAATGTACTGATTAGAATCCGAACATGATTGTAGATTCATTCTCATTTTTAAACAAAGGATACATTTGTGTCTACACGAATTTGCGAAAAGGGGTGAAACTATATGGTATACATACTGGTATAAAAACTATTAGTTTATGATTCGCGATGTCCCTCCTGGGCCACCATAATTATGAACCAGGTAAAATAAAGAGATCAAAAATGGGTCGAGGGCGTAAGAATGCATACATTTTGTTCTGATTCGATTTGGCTTGGTAAATGAGTTGTCATCACAGCCCGGTTAGCGCTAAGAACCATCCGTCAGACTCCCAATCTCGATACATTTCGATAGCGCATTAGCCAATCAGCGCCATCAATTCTATCGAGAATTATCAAGAATTATCGAAAATTGACCAATGAAACGACAGGATTCTATCAAAATATTGCGTACAGTAGAAAGTTTCCGCTCGCTCGTAGTCTCGAATTCTCATACTCGGTCATCTTGGAGAACTAAGAACGACTACCAAAAAGTGATTGATCTCGGGATTTTCCTACTAAAATCGAATCAAATTTTGTTCGGGTTTGACGAAAAAAGTCCTTTCTGTTCAAGTCCTGCATGTTCAGTGAGTACCTTGTCATTATTAATGGCAGAAATTGGCAGATTTTGGGTCCTATTATTTTTTAGAAGGCCCACATATGCAAAATTGTGTAGACTCTAACAAGTTAGGTTTAACAGTTAGGCTTAATTTGTTAGACCCCTATGCCTACAGTTTAGGCTTAGATTCTTTCTCGTAGACCCTCTAGTACTAGTAGGCCTAGAGACCTTCTAGATTCTAGACTAAATTATATTCTAATTGTGAATATGATGTAGAGCTGAATGTAAGTGTAAGTCAACATTCATCATGCACAACGATGCTGATGGAATGTGATTGTGACTGTCTGGAATCTCATAGGTACCATGGCATAGGCTAGGCCTACTAGTTATTCTAGACCCTAGCCTAGACTATTTTATTTGTTTTATAACTGTCAGTAGCAGTAAACAGTTTTACTAACACTGTTTACTTTTAATTAATCATCTAGCCAGGGAGGTGGGAAACAGGTGTGAGCAGTGAATCTCAGAACACCCATTAGATAATCTAGTCACCATCTGGGTCCAGCATAATAATAGAGCTCTTGTGCACTTCATAAATCTTGCTTATCTCTAAAGAATGTTGTGGTTACCTCCAGACGGTGGGAAAGTGAATAGATCTACTAGGGGGTCTACTGCCCATCTGAATGAGGAAGGGTAATATTCTACTCATTCCATCTCATACCACCTTTGAGACAACATCCATATCCATAGACTATAGGCCTAGATCTATAGTATAGATTCTAGAGAAGAGAACTTGAACGATTCTTGACTTTCCATGACAATAGGGGTGAGTTTAATTTCACTTAACAATATTATATATTGCCAAAATGTATGTTCTGTGTGTATTAATTATTACTGTGTAATCTGAGAGAGTGAGCAGGTGAGAGCAATATCTTTGATTTCCGGAATATATTGAAGGTAATTTAGTACTTTCTTTGAGATATATTCACTTGACTGTGTTCATAGCGTAAATGCATTTCATATTTCTTTGCCTGAGAATATTTGTATTAACATTTGCTATACATGTGCTGTATTTGGTTTGCTTTGTCGTGTGAACAAAGGTTTAGAAGTATTTTATTGAACATGATTTGCATGGATAGATCTAGACTACTTTGATATGTTTCCTCTATCTGAGTCTGAGAATTGCATAGTTCGAATTGCATAGTTCCATTGATTTACTTAATCCAATCATGCTTCATAAACTTCTGTCTGAATTTCTTTAAGAAGAGGTTTCATAGAGGTGCATAACTGTTGAAATGCTATTTGTTGGATAATTTCTGTAGGAACAGAGATATATTTGCTAAGCATATATTTAGGATTCATATGATATATATCCAAAATGATATTGGTTGACGAAATAGGATCATTTGTATATATTCATATTCAGTAACGATTATTTTCTAATAATCATTGTGGTTTAATTAAGCAGGGAAGAGTATCTTTAAGGCTTGTTGCTAGGCGATATGTCATCAGCCTGAACTGTTGTTGACCCCGTTCACACTATGACAACTTGTTGGTTGGGAGTACTGTGCATTAGGAATGCATGGGTCTGTTCATACTAGAGATTTAATCCAATTTAAGTTTAGTTCGGTTTAACTTAATCTGGTTTACTTTAATCTCTCACTTGTATTTCAAGTCGAGTCTCTTTTGTTACTTAGATATTTGTGTTAGTTTAAGTTTTAGCATATATATTCTTTGATGCATTCTTTGTCTCTCACTCGATCTTCTCTTCCTTCTTATTCTACTCTATATTAATTATTATATGTTTACATAATAATAACGCCATATTTTATCACTTAATTGCATAGGAGTTTAGTTGCGGAAAACATTGTAATGTGATGATAGAAGAGTCAAGCTTCCAGCTTACTACTTTTATTACTGATTGTTTGTTTATTGAAACTCTTCATGAATATGACAATTTATGAATCTTTATTTTCTATTGTATTCTTTCAGGGTTTATTCTTTCTAGTCTTGATCTATTCTGCATCTAACATTACAGGAAGTTCTATTGATGATTTATCATTAGGCCTAATGTACGACTAAATTGATTTTGTTTTTTCTACACTATATAGGCCTACGTACAGTCCAGACCATGATTCCGGCGTTCAAACGGAAGAAGGGAGATGGGTCCCTTTTGATGGCAGATAGTGGGGAGGCGTTGGCAGTGAAGAGGGAACAGCGAGGAAAGGACTATATTCCTCCAAAGAATCCTACTGCGGTAAGGACAGATGCAGTGGGGAGAGTGCAGCATCTGGGAGGAGATGTTCGAAACCCAAAGCATCTTCTGGGCCAGTTCCAAATTCAGTTTGGACAGTTCCGGTTAGTAACTAATAATTTGTATTAATAATTACCATATTACCTCTCTACTGATGTTCATTAGATACCTGATAATATTATTGTACTCATCAGCCAAAATGTCAATAGTCTAGTGCAGTTACACTGACAGTAATAAAAAAATCATTTGCATATTGTGATGAATTCAACGTCCACCTTAACATGTTACTCAAACTCAAAGTTCAGGGCATCCTTGTAAAATGTTAATGTGTCTAGTGAGAAATTGAGAAAAATGAATAGGCCTACAGGAGTATGAAATATTGGATTGTCTTGGCTTTGAAAATTGAAAGTAGACCGATTTAGATTGTACAGTTTTAAAATATTTAATATATCATATGTATGCAGAGTATGTTCAATATAAATTTCAACTTTTACTATAATGTAAATATGATGAATAAGCAGGAGTATTTTTTTTCCATATGCAGACATGAAACCTTTCTGTGGCTGGCTGAAAATGCCCTTGGCTACATTGCATATCTGGTGGCCAGTGCAGAGAAGGAGTCGAATCGCACAGATACACAAAATAACTGGGTGAACAAGATGGCCCTGGTGAAGTATCTGCGGCTGTTCCCAGAGGGCAATGAGGCAATTTCTGTGAAAGCAGGAAAGAAAGGTAAGTCACTGTCTGTTTAATTCAGTTTACCCTCACAGTTAGTACCAAGCCACGAAAAGTCCATCTATAGAGTTTTTTGCATTGTAAAAATGACTGACAGTATACAGCTTTACACATGTTACTATTATTATTAATTCAAGGTTATAGGGTATAATCCTTTACTCAATCAATGTCATGTTCTACTCATTAGACAGTTTTGACCCAGATCAGGCAGCTTGCGGAGGAGCAGTTGGATTCATTACTGCACTGTTTGACAAAAATGTAGTAATTCTTGGTCAATGTGTTACACAAGGTATATGCAGTATATATATTTTTTTGTAGACCTGTGTCAATGAGTATTTTAATAAGATGTGGCCAAAATGTTCAATCATTCATGCAATTTGAGGTTGAAATTACATGTATTTTTATATTTTTTTAATGCTATTGAATTGAATATTTGTTCACATTTCAGCAGCCACAGCTTCCAATGTAACTGAGGATGACATCTCTGATATGGAGTTATCCGCTCATGCAGAGCAGATTGAACAGGATATGCAAGGTAATCATACTTCAACAATCTTAAACAGCCTCTCATATTCCCGCTTCACATTATGAAGTTGGGGCTATGAGGGAATCGTATAAATGTCTTTTTTTCCCTAATGTCCTGTCTCATTCTATTCCATAAGGTTGATTATGGCATGGAAGACAACAGTCAATTTTGGTAAAGTCATTGATTACTCAACCCTCACTGATTTGACAACTCCTCTACCTAAACCATAATTACACAAAGGCGTCAAAAGCTTCTCAAAAGTGTGGGGGGGGGGGGGGGGGACATAGGTGAGGGAGCTTGAAATTGGGCGATTTGGTGCATATTTGAGATAGAAATTTCACACATATATAGGCCTACCTGTATATTGTATGTCAGAGTGAAATCTATGAAATCTATCGAATCAAACATACATAATGTATACACTTATGTAAAACATGGGGGGGGGGGGGGTTGTGTTCTTCTATTCTGTGCTATAACAACTTGACTACAGTGCAAGAGTGCTTTATTCTCATCTCAATTACTTCTCATGTATATACAGCATCTCGATCGTGGTTACATAACATCATAATATACAGGGTGGCACTGGGTCCTTCAGACACAGCTGGATGTAGCTGGTGTTTATATACACATGGATTAATGGGGATCAAGGCTCTAGACACTGTGCCTGGGAAAGTGAACTCAGTAGCAAAATGAACAGGTCATCAATATAGCAAACTCAATAGGGGGGCATGTCCCCCCCCCCCCCCCCCCCCCCATCTTCGGCCTGTTGGCGCCCATGATTGTAACACATAATCTCAGCAAATGCTATTTACAATAAAAATGATACTCATAATTATGCACTCTTGAATGAATCAAAGTGTGTTACTGTAGTCTTTAAATCAGACTGAAGCTCTTTCGCCTTGCTGCCAGCATGATAATTTTTGACAGAAGATTGAAAACAAGCAGTCTGAGAATATATGGGTGGATACTATGACCAGAGCTGCCAACCATTCCGTTTTTTCCTCCAAATTACGGTATTACGTTTTTTCTTCATAAAATACGTTTTTTTTTTTTTTTTTTTTTTTTTTTTTTTACATACCACACGTCAAACAACTGCCCTTAAATGGTGATTTGATCACAAATTCAATAGAAAACTAATTTTAAAACATACTTGAAGAGAAAAATATTCTCAAAAGAAATGAAATGCCGATAATACCAAAATAACCACCAAAAAAATTACCTGCTTGTATGGAAAAAACAGCATGATGAATGAACATTTCTGCATTGGAAGTGTGTCGCGCGTGGTTGTAAGTTTTTTTTTATGAATTCCTTTTTTTAGCTTGAAATTCCTTTTTTTTGCCATCATGATTCCTTTTTTTGGTCCCACAAGGTTGGCAGCTCTGGGATAGTGGATACACATCCCTGAATCATATTTTCCCACTGGACCATGATTATCTTTTTCATAGTCTTGAACATGTGTGTAATAGGTAGCATGATTTATAACAATACCAGTTTTACGTTACATATGATGTTTTGCTCATTTAACATTCTTTTTTAAATAGATTTCACTATATTTGGAGAAGGATTCTATGGAGAACCAACCAAGAAGAACAAATTTGTTTCCTTTCACTTAAACAATAGTTTTCTTAAATAGTTTGTCTATAGATGTATAATAGACATGACTTAAATTAGTGTTTACAGATAACAACTGAAAAATGATCTGTCTAATTGGTAGTAAATCTTCATGGAAACAAATTTATTGTTATGGTTGGTTGAGGTAAGTCTGCTTCTTGCAGTGTGTGCCGTGGTACATAGTACATAGGTAGCTTATTATTGGTTGTGTCATGCTAACAAATTGCTGTGGTGTTAGAGCTAGATGGCCTAAATGTTTATTTTCAGTTGCAGAATAAATAAGTATGATTTATTTTGAACAGCTTATAGACGCATTCATATTCTGGTCTAACAGAAAGTATATTTTTTATGATACATAGTTCAAAATAAATTTCCTCTCGGATTGGCAAGTATTTTGATTAATACACAAATAATGATGTAACTACTTTTTTCTTTGAAACTTCTATGCATGATATGATACAGATTACTATTAAGAAGAGAGTATGTTGCTTTATGATTTAACCCTTCATTCCTTTATACCAGATTTCATTCACATGAAAGTGGTTTTGAAAAAAATGCTTTGCTCTGATATATGAATGCTTACCTGCTTTAATTAAAATCATATTCCTGCTTCGCTTTCTGCAATAGCACAAAATTCAACTTTATTATGATTTCTGTTTTATGTGGTGGATTTGGTTTTACTCATTTTATTTCATTCTCTTAAAATTTATTGTTATGGCTATCACTCAACCTTTCATATCAATAGCTTCTGTGCACCTGACTATTCAAATCATTTATGCCAGTTATTAAGTAATCAGTCGGTCATTTTAATTGTTTGAAAAATGACACATTTGTCTATAACTTCTTCCTCTTTTGATTTGAAGTGAATCAACTCGTTATTTTCAATGTCATATTATATTATCTTTGTCTTTAATCCAATTCTTCATTCTTTATATCTATAAAAAGAAAATCATATTTCAATACCACTTTCTTCTACATATTTCAAAATATGAATTATATTATACTTTATATTACATTTTGAGTGTCATGTTTTTTCAAAATTGCTTTATTTTGCATCTCCCGTCTACTTCCTGTATATTTCTTATATGTAAAAAAAAAAAAATCAGCGTCCTACTTAAAACACTCTTTATAGAGATTATGAGTTTCTTCTTACATATTCTTTCTGTAGGTACTGTGCAATATTTGAACCATTACCTATTATTCACCTTGTGAGATAATTTGTCCCAATTGTCGGTTGCAACAGGTGTGTCTTAGAGACAAGGTAGTAAATAAATCATTTTCTATTTCTTTTATTTTAGGTGAACAATTCCCTAAAGCTTTTATAGAACAGATAATTGTTTTCATTTTCTATAAATACAAAGTGAGGACCCTTTTTAATATTTCTTGGTCTTATATGTTCTTCATTATTAGCAGCAGAGACCAACCCGGTTGGGAAATCAACCCTTGCAGTGGAGACGTCACTCGACTCTACCCGTTCAGGTTTGCACTTATCCCCTGATACCCGTTCAGGTTTGCGCCTATCCCCTGATACCCGTTCAGGTTTGCGCGCGTCCCCTGATACCCGTTCAGGTTTGCGCCCAACCCCTGATACCCGTTCAGGTTTGCGCCTATCCCCTGATACCCGTTCAGGTTTGCGCGCGTCCCCTGATGCCCGTTCAGGTTTGCGCCCAACCCCTGATACCCGTTCAGGTTTGCGCCTATCCCCTGATACCCGTTCAGGTTTGCGCGCGTCCCCTGATGCCCGTTCAGGTTTGCGCGCGTCCCCTGATATCCGTTTAGGTTGGCGCCCATCCCCTGATGCTGGAGAGACTAGCGGTGCTGTAGGACTGACTTCATCCACTGTTCTGCAAACCAGCTTATTACCTGGCCCTTCTAAACCCCAGCTGAAGCCTCCAGTATCCATCGGTAAGTTGGTATATTCATTGTTTTAAATCAATTGTGTTTTAAAAAAAATTAAAAATATGTCTGTCTGCCTATC
The DNA here is from genome assembly GCA_035222895.1 of Strongylocentrotus droebachiensis. NCBI lineage: Eukaryota > Metazoa > Echinodermata > Echinoidea > Camarodonta > Strongylocentrotidae > Strongylocentrotus > Strongylocentrotus droebachiensis. The sequence goes on from JAVYIG010011095.1 coordinate 38,581, forward strand.
AGTCTGTCTCTCTATATCTCTCTTTCACTCTCTTTATGTGGTCTTTTTACTTCTACCAAGTGCTTCATATTTTCACCTTGTGCAAAGTTTAGCTTTTGATGATTGTATTTATTGTCTGTGTAAAAGTAAGGTAGGTGTATTTTAAAGGTTTAAAGCAAATAGCCAACTATTGTTAATTGTATGATTTATATATCGTAAAAGGCTGGTCATTTTCTATAAGTACAAAGTGAGGACCTTTTTTAATATTTCTTGGTCTTATATGTTCTTCATTATTAGCAGCAGAGACCAACCCGGTTGGGAAATCAACCCTTGCAGTGGAGACGTCACTCGACTCTACCCGTTCAGGTTGGCGCCTATCCCCTGATGCTGGAGAGTCTAGCGGTACTGTAGGACTGACATCAGCCACTGTTCTGCAAACCAGCTTGTTACCTGGCCCTTCTAAACCCCAGCTGAAGCCTCCAGTATCCATCGGTATGTTGGTATATTCATTGTTTTAAATCAATTGTGTTTTTAAAAAAAAAAAAAAAATATGTCTGTCTGCCTATCAGTCTGTCTCTCTATATCTCTCTTTCACTCTCTTTATGTGGTCTTTGATGATTGTATTTATTGTCTGTGTAAAAGTAAGGTAGGTGTATTTTAAAGGTTTAAAGCAAATAGCAAACAATTGTTAATTGTATGATTTATATTGTAAAAGGCTGGTGTAGAATCTAGAATCATGCAGTATCATTTCCATCTTGATTCATTTATGAAACTAACGACAGGTAAAGATGTTTCTCATTGAATATAGTATTTAATATGAAATAAGATTAAGTTAGGTCTTGGTAATTGGAATCAATACCCCAGAATTGAACATTCTGTTTCAGAGAAATCAAAGACAAAATGGAGCAAGAGAGCGGCTGCAAGTGTTCCAAGACAGTCTGTGAGGGAAGCCATGTTTTCATCGCCAGAAAGTAAGTGTGAGGTTTCAGAAGTGGCATTTGATATCTTTATGAACCATGTATCTCCTGAGTATTAGGACGATTTAGATAAGGGATTTCATAAATGAAAACTTAAGCATAACCTGTTTTTTGGTGTAAATATTAACATTTATGGTGTTTTATCATATATTAAAACAATTTTATAAATACACTTAAGTTCAATGTAAATGCATTTTGAAACTTTTTCAAAAAACTGATTATTATTATTGCAGTTTACTCTAATTGCTGTTTACTCTAATTGTTGACAGAGCTGAGAACCCATGACAGTGGTCCACTCAAGGACGCCACATGTGGCCTCGTGTCAACAGAGACAGATGCTCCAAGTCAGGAGCAAACGGCAGTGGGACCTTCGATCGGCTCGAGAGCAGCAGACTTGGGTAATAATTAAAAGTTTAATTAATAGAATAAATTCATATCTAGTAAATTTTCGTCAGGTGATTAAGAGAAAATGGAAACAACAAAATCACTTGCTGGCTGTGGTATTTTGATAAATAATCAGTTATGAGAGACTACATGATATCAACTTAATGAATATTTATAACTTAAATGACCTCTCCTTTCTTTCATAATTTAATGCAATGTAACCCTTTTCAAGTATATGTACAATATAAAACAATTAATTGTATGTGGCTTTTAATTGATTTGGGATGAATAACAAAACATCTTGGGTCTTTTTTTATAGTTTTTTAAATATTTTGAATACATTTATTTTATTTTCAGCTAAGTATCCGATCTATGCAAAATGGAGGGACAGCCTGCAAGACGAGGATGTGTGCTGGATATCCCAGGCTCTATTCACAACCACCAAAGACAAGAGGGGAGACCGGGCCCACATGATGATGGAGAGGGTGAACAAGATGTGGTGGTACCCACCAGAGCCGCCATTCTTGGTGAGCAGCCGCCCCTCTGTCGACCAGTACTTTGGCCATCGCCTCTTCATATGGATGCCCCATAAGCTGTGGCATGTGCGATTGACCTGTCCTCATGATGGCTGTCATGACCAGACCCTCGCACCAGCAGGCGTATACAACAAGCTTCGTAGCGTTCTAGATGTTAGCAGCACCTACTTGCTCGCAACAGAGTATATGTCCTGCCCAAGATGCAAACGGAAAGTGATCTCCTGGAGTTGGAACATCATCCAGCAGCTGGACATCGCCAAGCAGAGGGCTTTCCCTTGCATCTTGACAGCCAAGAAAGCATGTGACCTGAAGGTGGTCAAGCTCCTGCGCGAGAGGGGTCTTGGAAACAGCTGCTCCCAAGTCCAGACCATCCTCACAGAGCAGCACAGTGAGGAGTGGCTGTCCAAGACCATCTCGTACATGACCAACTGCCAGTCCCTCAAGAAGGCTTCAACAGCTGGTCTGATACGCCCCGTCGTGTTTGAGGAGCCACCCAGGATGCTGCCAGTTCCACAATTCCGGTGGCTGATGCAGGTCTACCTCCAGGACGTCCTGATGAGGCTGCCCGATGTGAAGGCGGAAATCACATCGACCTTTGGCCGCATCCTGAAGATGGACTCTACCAAGAAGATCGTCAACAAGTTGGCGGGGCCTATCCGAGGCACAGCCATGTGGGCGACAAATGTAGGCAACGAAGTAGGGCAGGTGCTCATATCTGTACTCACCTCTGGGGAAGGCCATGCTCTTGCTTCCATGACAGAAGGTATGATAATAATTCACATTTAAATAGAGCAGTCACCATAATATTACAATAAAATTAAAATTTTTAACTATTTTACAACTCTTTATAATAGTGTAATATACATTATACAAAATACATTACAATTGCAAATGCTCGATTATCCATAATGAGTGAAGCTCAGCAACCTCCATCTGGTGGCCTTTACTATCAAAGAGAATCAAGGGCATACATAATGTTTAAGTGCATGTCTTCAATTAAACTTTAAAATGTCAAAGGGTGGAGCCTCGTTGGTAGAAAGGGGCAAACCATTTCATACTTTTTGGAACTGCACATACAAACAAGCAATGTCGAAGTATTACTTTTGTTTTCATTGGGAGGAACTGGTAAAAGTAATTATCTTGACTACTGTGTGAGTTATAAAATGAGAATTAGACTGACTTTTAAGTAAATCAATGATATAACTTGGGGCTCTTCCATGTAGACCTTTAAAAACAATCATAAGAATCTTGAATGAAATTCTTTACTGAACTGGCTAGCAGTGTAATTCCTATAAGAGAGGATCAATCGTTGAGTATTTAGAAAACAAATTAAACCTGCACATTTTTTTCATTTTTCTTTCCTATTTGTAAAGGTATCATGGCCAGATACAGGTCTGCAGGCATGCCGCATCCAGAGGCCTTGTATGTGGACCGGGATTGCTGCGGCTCCACCCAAGTGAAGAAGCTATTCCGTCATTGGCAGGATGTCCCCATTCGGCTGGACATTTGGCATTACATGAGGAGGTTTTCAGGGGGTTGCACATCTGAGGGGCACCCCCTGTACAGCACCTTCATGAATCAGCTGAGTCGCTGCCTCTTCATGTGGGATGCCGATGACCTCGAGGCCTTGAAGGAGGCCAAGTTCGTGGAGCTGCAGACGAAGGGCGTAAGGAGAGGAGATGTCATGCGACATATCACGAAGCATGAGCTGGCCCTGTCCTGCAGGAGAAGCACCCGGGGAACAGAGGAGACAGTTGCCCTCATCAAGAAACTCCTGGAGTGTTTCAAGGATGTGAGGGACACATTGGGAGTTCCACTGCTGCAGGCAGATGCCATGGCGACAATATGGCAACAGCAGGAGCGTCATGTGTCCTGCATCCAAGACCCTCCAGGAGTGCAGCTGTACCTCAGGACTGGCTCCATCAAGAAAGGCAACAAGATTCTACCCACGTACAGGTGCGCCAGAGGGTCCACCTCCCTGGAGAGTTTTCACCTTCACCTTAACAGGTTTATTCCAGGTACTATGTCTCACTTTAAAGGGCCTATTTAACATTGTTTGCAATTGAAAAAAATGTTCAGGGAGAATTATACACAAGTTTAATTTCCATGTCATAAACAATACCCTGTGAAAGTAATGAGCAAAAAATAAAAGGAAAGGAAATATTAAAAAATTATGCTTTTGCAGAGCTAGGTGCCAACCAGTACAATTAAATTGTATTTAGTACGATAATAAGAGTGAAATACGATAATACGATATCACCCCTTAAAATATGATTTAATTTTTTTTTCTTTTCAGGGACATTAGCCAATGAGGTCCTCTTCCAAGCGTACCTTCTGGAAGGTGTAGCTAGGTGGAACCAGAACCGGGCTGCAAAAGCACAAGGTGTACCCAAGGAGGAGCCCCTCAGTTACAGTCAATCCCTGCGGGAAGCCACCAACAACCTCAGTGAGGCTATCTTTGGCAAGAAGATCCTGCCATTCTTCAGATGTCCACGGAATTACACTGGTAAGTTGTGAATCTGACATGTTATAGTCGAAAGGCGTATTTACAAGATAAAATTTGATAAAAGCTACTATGTATTGAAAAGTGTTAAAATGTTTAAAGTACAATGCAATTGCATGTTGTCTATAAACATGACGCTAGAGCCTGTAATTTTTTTATTTTTTTATTTTTCTGATAGATACCAAGTCACTATTTACAGACTGCAGATATAGTTGATTGTTTAACTCATACCCTTTTCAATACATGATTTTTGTTTGTTTTTTGTTTTGATAGGCTTATTTAGTTTTACCAAAGGAATTTTTTTGGTGTATAACTTTTTTATTATTTTTTACCTATATTTGTAGGAGAAAAAATTGGACTGGAGTACTTGCTGGGCCAAACAGGCAGGTCAACTTTCTCCTCAATGTTAGAGGCCTTCCAAGATGGGGAGGACATCCATCCTGACATGCCCACTGCCGAAGCAGAGGTGGTAGAGGAAGACGTGAGTGGTGAGCTCTACACTGCGGCACCTCTCGTTGACATGGACCTCCTAACCAAACCCCAGACTGCGGCACCTCCCATGGATCCCCCAACAGACACACAGGACCTGCCAACCATGGATCCCCCAACAGACACGCAGGACCTGCCAACCAACACTGATACTGTTGATGTAAGCAACCATGCATTTCAGATTTGTTTTCTGTTCCATAACAAAAATATAAATAAGTATATAATGAAAGGAGAAGGGGGGTGGGGCATAGACAGCTGACTATGAACATGCAGCTAACACTTAAACTCTTTGAAAACTTCTTTGTGCTTACAACAGAGGTTCGGATAAATAGTTGTGAAATCTATTGCTGGTACTCGGATCTGTTAGATATTATACATTTGTTGTTACAGGACTCTGTTGGACCCAACAACCTGCCAGGTTATGCAGCCGTACAGAACCTAGCAGAGTTCCTGATAACCCTGGTGGATGGGAACCTGACACTTACACAGCACCAGGTAGCGAACATCATTCGCCTGTGGGATGCTCTGTCTGCGAACGACAAGAGCCGGACCAACTTCCAGGAGCGCCACGATCCTAGGCGTTATCATAAGTTCAGAGCCCCAAAGACCGCCAAACATCCGGGAGTGCAGTCCTTGGAATGGTAAATCATTTAAAACCATTTCGCCTTCTTTTTGGTAAAAAAATAATGCACATAAGAGGTCAGTCTGTTAAGCATTCCAAATTGGAGAAGTAAATGACATACAGTTTGCTACTAAACTACTTTACTTTTAAAGCAACATTAAATTGTGAGATCATACACATTAGGTGTCATTAGTTCTGACTTTTATGGATAATGCATTCAAATTTGCTAAGAATATTGAACACCTCAACAAATGTTAACCATACTCGTTTGGCCAGGGACATCCATCCAACAAGTGTTAAAAGAGTTTTGCTTTGTTGCACACATCTCCTAAATCTTTAAGTTTCTTTTTATGTGTTTTACAGTAGTAGCAGAGCACCCGACTCAATTACTGCTGCCAAACCAGACTGCAACAGGTATGTTGAGGCACTGGTTCAACGGCTGTGCCACAGATACAGGACCTCCACAAAGCAGGATGGCCACAACAAGACCCGGTGGAGTAGGATCGTAGAGGCCTATACGACGGTCCAAATGACAGTCATGAAAAATGACATTGTACTGGAAATAACAGATATCATGCTGCCATTCATCAATCAGCGGGTTCTGCAGGGATGGTAAGTCCAAGGGATGATTCATATTGTGGTTGTGGAGAGTGTTTCTGTAATCTTGTAAATTATCACATTAAAGGGATAGTTGAGTATTGGTCAACTTAACCCTAGTAACCAAAACCTGCACCATTACGGTACAAAGTAATAATTATAACTTCACCATGCTCGAAAAATATACACAATTACAAACGACTAAGTAAAACCCCTGTTATCATTAAAAAAGAGCAGTTACAACTCAAGAGGATGCTATTTAAAAAAAGTCATTGGTTATAGCCTTTTTTCATACAAAATTGTGCATTTAATGTTTCAATAGAGATACTCAACACTACCTTTAACACTAACTGCACTGGGCTAATTTGAGATTTGTAAATACTAGGGGGGGGGGGGGGTTGCTTGGAGGCTACCCCCCCCCCCCCCCCCCAGGTTTTGGAGACAGAGCGCTGGATCACCGTGAAAACCACTGTGAATATTGTAACTATTTTAACTATTATCTACAAAAATGATATTTAAATTAGATTCTTATGTGTTTTATTGGTTTTTGATTTCTTGTGTATTTCTTTGTTTATTGTTTTTCAGACACTTTTTGAAGCATTATCAAATTAATTAAGCAATCAATTACATTAATTTCATTGATTAATAACATCATTTCCACCCACAGATTTCTTCATTACATTTTTTTATATTTTTAGGTACAACGACAACCTAGGCAAAGACAACACCAGGATGCTGCAACAAGGGCTCCGTCTGCCGGATCCTCCGTTGGCTTCTGCCTTTCCCCTCCTTCCACCAGCTGCGTTGGCTTCCGCCTTCCCACTTCCGCAGTCATCTCCGTTGGCTTTCGCCTTTCCACTTCCTCCACCAGCAACTCTAACCTCCCCTCCACCAAAGAAGAGGAAGATACAACGGCCCATTGCCTCTGCCCCTGCACCACAGGTCCTTCCAGCCTTTGCCCCTGCACCACGGGTCCTTCCAGCCTCCACCCATCCTAACCCTCACCATGCAGTCCCTATGGTTCCAGTACCTGCCTCCCGCCAGCCCCATTACCAAACAGCTCGGTACCGCCGCATCAAGGCAGAGGAGGAAGCTGATGGGAAAACCAGGAGAACCTACACTAAACTCAAGCAGGACAGGCAGTGTAGGAAGTGTGGAGAGGTGATGGTGAGAGAAACTCACAAGAACTTGTGGGGGGCAATATATTGCCCCAAAACATCAAACGAGACATTCGAAGAGTTCAGGCAACGGCGCTATGCAGAACTCAAGAAAGAGGACAGCCTGCCAACCCAGGAGGGACAGTAAGTCCCATCACTATGTCTGCAGAAGCTAGTCCCTCGGATAGGACGATAAATGGAGGTCCCGTGTATGAGACAGCCACACCTCATGCACGCTAAAGAACCTGGTCAACTTTTCGAAAAGAGTAGGGTGTAAACCCGGTTGACCAGTACATCCCGTACATCACAACGGAAAATCCTTTAAGGCTACCATTTTTCGATAATTATTTATCAAAGAATGAAGGTCCAAAGTCCTTGTAAAAGCTGATGGGAGGATTTTCATAATAAATGTTCTTTAATTCCAAGTGTTTACCAATATCTCCATTATGTCAATTTTTCATTTAACAATGAAGCTCGAAACCACACAATCAATAGCAGCTACTGTAGTTTAAAGGCAAAACAGTTCTTTATCTAAGAGCAATTCTGGGTTCAAGTCCCAGCGGTGGCAAATATGTGCACGTTTTGAGCTAAATTGTTATATTATGTAAGTATTCACCTATGATGAAACACTTTATATCAACCACACAGATTAAGATACCAGTACAATGGAACCTCATTATAACGCGGTTGGATATAAAAAAATCCTCTTGTAACGAGGTAATGTTGCTGGTCCCAGCTCTTTATATTTCTTTGTTTTTTTACCCTGATATGAAAAACCTGATATAACAAAATGTTTCATGGTCTTAAAGCCCAAGTCCACTCCAAAAATAATTTACTTTCAATAGAATCAGACAAACCAATCAAAAAAAGTTTGAGCAAAATCGGATAACTAATAAGAAAGTTATGAATTTTTAATGACATGAAAAACTTTGAAAATCACTACACAAATTGGCAACTCACTCATGAGTCTGTGACGTATGGTCCTCACTATCCACTAATTATTTGCTGTATATTAATAATATAAATTTCCTATTTTCACCCTAAGAATCCTATTTCTTCACACCAGCATCCATGTTAGATTGTTAGTCATTTGTGTTTGTGTGGATGCACAAATAAAGAGTAATTTTGTCCAGTTAAATCATGAAAAAAAATGAATTTTGATAAACTATTTTATATAAAAATCAATAATTATGAAATACAATATTCAGAAAATAGTATCAATTATTCCAAATTCATAAAAGTTTTTGGGAAATGTCATGCACGCAATATGATACAAATCATATAACCTGGGTAAAGGCATGGGGAAATCAAGTTTTAGGGGAAGAAAAAGGAAATTAATGGGATTAAACTATGTAAAGCAATTGATAAGTTGTGAGGACATGACGTCACAAACTGATAACCATCTTGGCACTTTGTGTTGTGATTCTCATTGTTCCATAGTTTTACATACTTTTTCAAAAATTCATAACTTTCTTATTAGTTATCCGATTTTGCTCAAACTTTTATTGATTGGTTTTTCTGATTTTTCTGCTTTTATTGAAAGTAAGTTATTTTTCGAGTGGACTTGTCCTTTAAGGACCTCGTTATAAAGAAGTTTCAATGTACATATGTAATCTTTAGTGATAGTTGGTATATTGTTTTTAACATTGATTATGTAAGAGTTAAAATTAGACTCATTCCCTACTTTTATTTGTCATGATTACTATTTGTTTCTCTAGTCTCTTCTACCCTATACATATTCATTTCACATCATTTGCATATTATCCATTCATCTCCACCATTCATCTCAACCATTCATCTCCACCATTCATCTCCACCACATCAAGCTAGAACAGGTGGTATGTTCTCTTCTCATTTGCATTTTTCCACTTCTTACTTATCATTGGTTCTCTTCTCCTTTTTCTGATGTATATTCTTAAAACCTATTGTGCTATATTTGAATATAATTTGCATGAAGCACATGCTTGATACTTTGTAATAAAACACAGGCAGACTGGCACTGGACTTACTCTGAGTGAGGTGTGTTGTTTTAGGTCTCAGTTAGTAATATTAGTTTGGAGATTTAGGAGAGAGGATCGGAGTGAGTTTTAGCAGTGATTTGTATGATTGGTGTATGATTGATTGGCAAGAGGTGAGTTAATTATTAGTTTACAATAACTAGATGGAATTCGACCGCGCAGATTCAAAATATATATGCCTCTGCCTCTGCATCCCTATAATTACAGAGTTAAAGCCTTTTCGCCCTATCATGATATCACAAATTAGAAACTTTCATGCACATATTGGCTCCTGTGACCTTTGAACTAATGGAACCCAAAATCTTATCAGTTCATTGACACCTTCTTAGTGCATGTGTACATAGTTCTTGAATTATATCAAGAACAATCTATTTTCATAATAACAATAATATATTACATTTATATAGTGCTTAAAACAAAGTTTCTAAGCGCTTAACAAAAATAAAATAAAATGTAATGTTAACCTACAAATTACAACAATATGATACATGATACATAATTATAATACCAAATTCCTAATAACAATCATACATTAATAATAGTTAATATTTACATAATGCTTTTTAGTTTAACAAACAAAATATGATCACATTATATTACATATTGAGCAGATAAGTCTTAATTTTACTCTTGAATGTTGGGGACTCGCGTATTTCATGGGGAAGATTGTTCCAAAGTTGGGGGAAGGGGGGAGGGGCACAAATAGAAAAGGCACGATTGCCATAGGCGGGTGTGGATGCGAGGGCCTGGGGCTAGATGAAGATGTGCTGTGGATGATGATCGGAGACGCATAGATGAAGTACGAGTTTTAGGAGTGATGAGTAACAAGAGATATGAGGAAGCAATTTTTTGAAAGGCCTTGTATGTCAGCATGAGAATCTGATATGCTGTTGGAGGGGGAGCCAGTGTAGAGAACGAATGATCGGTGTGATGTGTTCATGTTTTCTTGTACGTGTGATGAGGTGTGCTGCTGTGTTCTGAATATGTTGAAGAGGGGCTAAATGAGAGCTAGGGAGATTGATTCATAGTCCATTGCAATAATCATGCATATAATAACACCTGTGGTCTTTAACATTTGACCTCATGACCCCAAAATCGAATCAGCAAATAATTTATTTTGTTTATTATTACTCTGTTTCCTTTTAATATTAAGTTGTTTAAGATCTAGACTCTACATTACACAAAATGCTCTAGATCGATATTGACATTGGTGAATAAACTCTACTTGATGAGATCAGGTATTTACACAAATATAATATATCGATAAACAACAACCTATGTCAAAAAATAAAGTCGGAATGAAAACAGACAGGTAAAAGTTGAATAGCAACAAAGGGAAATGTTGGGTCACTTTAATATATCTGCAATTCCCTTATAAACGTATTTTGTTCTTTTTTATGCTATGTCATGAAAGATAAACAACCATCAACGTTTTAACAAAGGAATAAAAACATTACAGATGGTTATGATGAAGAAAAAAAGCCAGACCATTCTACCGGGATTCGAACTCTTGCCGCCCAACAATTTCCCCCGCCAATTCGCGTCGGCGAGAATTTGCGCGCCGGGCGCGATTTTCCCGCCAATTTTCGGTGGCGGGAAAGAGTCTCATGAGTAAAATTTTTAGCGCAGTCGGTAGAGCATGGGACTCTTAATCCCAGGGTCGTGGGTTCGAGCCCCACATTGGGCGACCTTCTTTTTAATTTTTTTCTCCATCTTAAAGATATAATTTTTGTAAAATATATGCGTTTTTAATGTTCGTTATATAATTTAGTACCCGACTCCTATTTTACCCATTGGGCAAATATTTTTAAATCTTTCCTTTCTCTATTATGCTATTAACATTTTGCATGCACTTTTAAACATTTTGTTATGTAATTCAATACCCCCCACCCCTACCAATATTTCTCCTATACTTCCTTCCACATGATATCCTTGATCCCAAAGGCAGCTCTGCACGCACCCCAAACAATCTTTCATAGAGACATATCACACCATTTTCAACAAAGATCAAACAACTCACAAGAAAATGTCTCACTTTTGGAGAAACTGATTTCATTCGCTCAAGTTTGTACCAATTAAACTGATCACAAACTTCAGAATCTAATTCCAATATAGCTAATGGTTCATATCTTTGAAAAAGTTCATAAGTTTTTATTTACATGACTTATTTCCTTAAGGACATGTGAAATGAATAAGTTTCTTTTTAAAAAAATCATGAAATTTGTATTACAAAACTAAGAAAAGGCTGCTCAAAAGGAAAACTATAGTTGCCAGTTTAGGTTTTATGGAACCAACAACATTACTATATCTCCCGCAAACTGTGTCACTGAAGAGTTTCACCAATTTTATGCTGTGTGGACCTAGGTCACAGATTTGGTTTATAACAATGTATTTTTCTAGTATCACGCAGTAAGCTCAGCTCAGCTGTAGTTTGAAATAATCACTTTACAAGCAACAATCAATCACACAAACCTAAACCACTCTGATGTCTCTAAATGAAAATGAATATCATCCCTTCCAGCCTCCCCCTCCTCCACACACACACACACAATTATCAGCCCCCCTTGCCCCTTGTATTTTGCAAAAAAAATGTGCAGTTGCCATTTGTATGTTAAGAATGATAATCTCAATAATATTTTCATGCAAAACATAACCACGTGAGACAAGAATGGATTTATCATTGTTTAATTTGTAACAGCCATGAAGCAATTTATTTTCAAATACTTAAAGAGCAAGGATACATTGACAAGACTGGTTTACATGAACAGGAATACAAATTTTCTCCTCGACTATTCATCATTCCCCTCTCCGAAGACTAACATGTGTTTAGATGGTAACAAAAAAGTTCAATATATATATAGCAACAATTTATTCCAATAATCATACTTGTACCAATGCAATATATTTTCCTTTTTTAAACACATGTTAACGAGAAAAGCAGATACATACTCTTATGATTGGACACACAAAACATGTAATTATACAAAAAACTGATCATTTTATGTATTGGTATGTGAAGCAATGAAAGAAGAAAGATATCAAAACAGAATCTTGGCTCATAGATATCACAGACAACTCAAAATCTCCTTCACAGCACTTATGCCAAAACAATTGCATCTTTAAACATTTGAATCAGAATTGCTTCAATCAAAATTTACAGTATAAATATAATATTGTAATTTCTCATACAAAAAGAAAAATGTGGAGTGTGGAAATTATTAAAGTACAGAGGAAAACCATATCATTTTGTGTCCTATTGAAGACCTTAGGGAGGAATTCGACATCATGAACAAAAAAGAAACAAGGGTCTACATTTACATCTGTTTATTTTTATTTTTTGCAGAAGAATTATCACTAATTCCAGAAGGGATACTTTCCATCATTGGAATATAATTGTTTTCCCCTGTACATACCAAGTGGGAGGCTAGGTGTTACTAAAACAACTGATGCATATTGTTAGAACACAAGCAATTGTTATACTTCTTTTCTCCCTTTTCTGGCAAACTTGGTTTGTACATAGTATAAAAGGTTCTTTTGTATTTCAAAATGTACAATATGTGCTAAATGAAGATCTGCATACGGTACACTGGTATTATAACGTGTAGTTCTCTCACTTGATAAATACCTTGCAACGCCCAGAAATATGAAGTTCTGAGAAGAAAAATTCAAGTAATATTCTTTGGTGGTTGTTGCTCCTATCAAAATGGTTAATGTAACATACCATTGCAAATAACTGCATTAAGTATTGTTTAAATATTAAAATGCTCATCCTTTTTATATAACTTTTGTTTTTACAAGTAAAGTTGAGTGAGATTTGGGTTGGTTTGCAAGCAATCCTGAATGTCACTCAGTGATGTCTCAATCTGTGCTGAGACCTATTTGCTAGATGAATATAATCAACAGTTTTCTTTTTTGTCTCCATTTCAAAACCTAAAATTTAAGACTTGTGAAGTCAGAACAGAGAGCAGCACATGCATGTTCTTGAGCAGCATTATCCGACACAGGATTGATGCAGATTATGTACAGATTATGTACAATACAGTGAAGTTGATTAGACCAGTATCTATGTATTCTCCATTCAATGACATATATACCTGATGCAACTAAGAGATGATAAATTACAAATACCTTATCTCGATTTTAGTATATCTTTGTCAGGACCATCCCTATTCCAATTATTTCTTTTTTATACAATAATGACTCGTTATAATGCACTTCTGAGGTATGACAAGTTTGGAAAAAAATCCACACCCAAATGTTGCTCACATTTACACCTATGATGTACTCATCAGTCACACAAATGACGCACAGATTCAAGCATTGCGAAAAACAAATTATAACCCCTCCTTCAAAACATGACATCACATTAATAAGCTGCCCAGTAGACCTCAGAATTGAAAGTCGATTGCCCTTTAAACATTAAATGTGACCAATACTCTTATTCCTACTAAATGTAATTTTGTTTACATATATATGAATCTACGATCAAATAACAGGATTTTTGGTGCCTGTGGAACATCAATAAGCCCCCTCTGTAAAATGCACTCACTTGTCAACAGAACTTTCTTCCATTAATGGGTTTAAAAGCTTGTATAACAGGCATATTCAATGAAGGTTTCAGCACCAACAAGAAAGCCCTGGGATGGTGACCTAAAAAGCATACTTTTCTGCGGAGGGAAACTGCAAATCTAGAACATATTACATGTACCTTACAACATAATCATCATGCATCTCCTACAAGATGACATATACTTATTTACTCTGTGCACGCTAGTCGTTTATCAAATAATTTTAGTAACGGTTTATACATACTGTAAATAAGGCCTAATAGTAATAAAAGCATTATGCACACTAATCCAATTATTCCAGTTCAAAAGAAATGATAATCAGATTATTATGTACATGTCATGTACAAATATTGTTTAGTCTTCCATCCAATCAACATAATGAATTTGTAAGATTTGTACATGGCCCGGCCAAGGTACTGCATTAAGAGAAAAACAATCATGGCAGTATATACAAAGGCTCACAAACATATTAAATCATCTAGTAATAATGGGAGGGTAAATAAAATAAATAAATGCCTATAATTACTCTAGTATTTGAAAATATTATACTCTGACAAAAAACAAAAAATAATAGATTGAACAAAGAAAATGAAGGGAAATAAACAGAGCAGAAAAATAGCCCATTTTCACCACGTATTCTGACACTAGAGTCTATGTAACACAAAGGCCGTTTATAAATTCACACGATCTATATCATTATGTTCACATTGGTTGCGATAGGAACCTTACAGAATCTACACCAGTTTGACTCTGGAAGTATATTAAAGAATGCATAAATTGATCACAGTTTAAGAGCTGAATAGCTATCCAAGGTATAGTGGCCACATGCCATTCTTCAAATCTAGTCCAACAACCACATATATATCTCAACCATCCCCCCCCCCCCCTCCAAAGCATACAGCATGCTACATGTATAGAGCTTGTAGGTATTACAAAGATAAGTGCTAGCTGGCACGTACACCCTTATCTACGTTCTGAGAAAATTAATTTTGACAAAGACGTATTATTTTCAGAAGCTGTTACAACCTGTAAATATGTGAAAGTTATACCCATCCCCCTTTTGGGAGACTTTCTGAATTCACTATATCTAGGATACCACCTAACTACTACAGCACTAACAAAAAGAACCATGAGTTAGTATTTCCTTGTAGAGAGAGTGAGAGAAAGTATTTTTAGTATCCATATACAACCAATTTGGATTTGATAAGACTTTACAGCCTACAGATTCCTATGGAATGCATTCACCTCTAATTACCACAAAAATCATTCATCTTTTCTTCATGTAAAATATCTAATTGTCTTTAATATTTAACAGGTATTACAGCTACACTGCTCTGCAAATGATAAAGACCCTCTGGTGAGTATTTATTCAATTCCATCAAAATAGCAGGATATTCTTAAAATGCTATGTGCATAGTATGTTCTTGATAACATCTGTAATCAAACTCGGACTGTCTCTCCTCATCCCATCATGACACATCTTTGTATAAGAATCAGAGCAATGTAGCTACAAGTTAATCTGCAGAGGCAAGACTTCCCGCCATTTCTCATCTTCTGTACAATAGATTTTAATTTATTTTTTCTCAACCAGCAGTACTGACAGACAAGTTTAGTTTCCCGCCATCCTTACCGCACAGCTTCACAGAATCTTTGTATTATACACACACACCAAAAAAAAATTTGTACAAAAGATAGAGGGTCGAATCTGCCACAATATTCCTACGACTCATATCTATCTCAACACAGTCGGCCAAAATAGGATAACTAAGAGAGATGGAGATAAAATTACATAATATTCTCGATATTTATTTTCCATTATTAATATTTTTTTCTTTTTTCTTTCATAGTCTCCCTGTTTGTTAGTGTTGAGCCTGTAAGACGAGGAAGATTGGACCTTATGATTGACAGCATTTCCTCTTGTTAGGTTCAGTGTAGCCATGTGTGGGTGGAATGGTGATGGGCTTGACATCCGAGCTGGGCGAGTCCTCCCCGTTGCCACCATCTCGGATATTCTTCTGTGACACAATCTTGTAAATTTCTGCAAGTACAAGTGAAGAATATTGGGGGGGAATTTTGTTAAAGAGCACATGATGGCTACTATTATGGATTTGATACTCATTTCCGAGGAGAAATCAATCAGTTTCAAATAACCAACATATTTTAGAATGTTTCACCAAAGCTAGCCTAAAGCAAGGTTGGATAATAACTGTATGAGTGACTTTCTCAATATGTAGAGTATTACACAAGTGATCATATCCTTGATGTGTACTAGTTATATAAAATTGAACAATAGCAATGACTACAGACATAAGAAATAAAGCGGAAGCTAGAGGAACAAAGAACGCAATGTATCCATACACAATTAATATTTAAATTGCAAGATTCATCTCAAAGATCATATTTTACTTTGTTGAAAGATATGTTTTTTTTGTGTGTATTTCTTTCTTCTCTGAGTACATTTTTTTTTTAACACGTAGAGACATATATTATCATTTTTTTTTTTGGGGGGGGGGGGAGAAGATATCACCCTGCACAAATTTATTTGGGTATCGTATATTTACTTTGAAAATATGGATGAATATGCTGATAGAGTTATAATAGACATCAGACTTAAAGAGAAGGTTGAGTTCTGGGAAGAGGTGAAAAATAATTTGTGAGCGTTATCACTCTTATTATGCAAGTGTGGAAGAACATCAGATAAGACATGTTCCCTGAAAAGCATGGCTCTCCAAATGCCTTCATATTCTAAATATGTCATGTAACATCGTAAAAATCCGGGTAGGATTTTTACCCCATGTGTTTGTGTAGTCCCATATACATCTTTCTGTGTACAGTGTTTGTAACTTTACCAAGACTTGGCCAAATTTCTTATCATTTTGATGATTCCAGAACCTTGCAATACACACAAATTCTTATATGCTAGATGATCAACCTTTCCTGGTCGATTCCACACCGTTCTTTCACAATGCAATCGCATGACCAGAACTCAACTTCATCTTTAAAATTATGTTTCAATATTCTAAAGCAAATTCCTTTTTTAAAGAAGGAGTTGACAAGAATGACAAAGCCAAAGGAAAAGAATGAGAAAGAAATAAAGTCATTTTGAAGAATGAAAATGAAATGTAATAGTGAAAGAGCAGAATACAAGATGGAAGACTAACCTGTCAAAATTTGAACAAAGGCCTGTTCTACATTTGTTGAATCCAAGGCTGAGGTTTCTATGAAGGATAGAGTATTTCTTTCTGCAATGGGAGGACAAAAAGTGAAGAAAATATAAAAGTTATGTAAATTAGGAGAACAGATTACTTAAAAACTACATATTAATTTTGTGTGTGTGTGTACAATATTCTTTCTTAAAATCAATTAATTCTTAAAATACTGATACACAATACATGTGTAGTTGTGTACATGTACTTAACAGGGGCACATTTGACTAGCTGTCCATATTAAACTTGTCATGCTATAACAATGTATACTTACTAGTTGCTACTTACTACAGTGCAATACAATACATTCAAAATGAAAATCATTCTAAAAAATGATGGGTAGCAAGATTGAAAACTGCAATGTCAAAAAAATTATTCCTGTAGTTATGAAAACTGTGAACTAATCCTAATTGCCTTACAGTAGTACATTAATGAAGTTCTGATTTCAAAATGAGTGCAATTTTGTTCACATTAAACAATTCAACACACTGATTATTTTTCTTTGAATGTTGTGCAGATATCTTTCTTTTATCTTCTAGACTAAATTGGTAAACAAATTCAGATTACTTTTCAAAGCATTTAAACATTTTCAAAATATTAAATAAAGTTATTTTTGTAACACCCCCCCCCCCCCCCCCAAAAAAAAAAATATATATATATATATGTAATATATATACATTCATTTTTATATAAATTCCTTAACATTATGATTTGCTGAGTGTAACTTCCCGTTGGTGACCACAAAACGTAATTACTTTTGATATCTACTGAATATTATTAATGTCAATAACAATAAACTATCTACTTTAATCATTTCTTTAATAAAGT
The DNA here is from genome assembly GCA_035222895.1 of Strongylocentrotus droebachiensis. Taxonomy (NCBI): domain Eukaryota; kingdom Metazoa; phylum Echinodermata; class Echinoidea; order Camarodonta; family Strongylocentrotidae; genus Strongylocentrotus; species Strongylocentrotus droebachiensis. The sequence continues at coordinate 56,445 of JAVYIG010011095.1, forward strand.
ATCGGTTTATCATTTATTTATTGCCTGATACATAAGTAAGTTAGCTCATGCAGGACAAAATAATTTGCCAAACAAGTAAAAATTGGCTTGTGAATTGTGTAGGCTAGACTATTAATTGCGGAGTATTGATCGATAGGCTTACAGCTAAGTGATTCCCTTGTAATGAGTAACGCCATTACCGGAACTGTGTTATTCCAAACAGTAATTACTAATAACCCAAGTATTTTTATGAGTGTTTCCCGTTTTCTAAACAGTGACACACACAAAAATAGGGATCAGGGCGACTACCAAGATAGAGTATTGATGTAGATGTGGTTTTTCTTTGGGATGTGGCCAGACACAATGAATACCAACTGCAGTAATAGTCCAAATCATGCCAATGAGTCAGAACTAAAAAACATATGAGCAAATTTACTATACATTATGGGCAATGAATTCATATCCACCTCAAAATGCAAAAGGTAAAGTGGGAAACAATGAGGCTTACAAAGGAAGGTGTATTATATTTGTGGTATATACTGTGGTATATACTGTAGTCTCTGTCTGCTTCCTTTCCCAATTCTATTCAACTATACATGCACTGGATGTCCTTAATTTGTACCATTAACCTTTCTTTGTTGTAATTACGTTGTGTGAAAATATCTCCATACAGAACTACTGTTGAAACTTTACAAATACAACTGCTTTAAATGGGTGCCATGATCATTTGGTATGTGGCAGTCATCTTTAAAAGCAAGATTGGATATCAACAGTAAGATTATAGATACCCCTCTCTATTTGAATAAACCAAGATAAACTGGAAAAATCTCTTTTCATTTTCATCCCTATTAAAATGCATAAAATACAGTGCAGAACACATTTTTGTTTCCATCTTACCTGCAAAGACTTTGGATTCATCTGTTGGTACTGCCCTCAAATGCCTCAGATCACTCTTGTTGCCGACTAACATTATAACAATATTATTATCTGCATGGTCTCTTAGCTCTTTGAGCCATCGTTCTACATTCTCGTACGTTAGATGCTTTGCAATGTCGTATACAAGCAATGCTCCTACTGCCCCTCTGTAATATCTGGAAGGAAATGGTGAAAACAAGAGAAGAAATATTAGTTTTACAATGACCAAAATAAATAAAATAATAATATTCAAATATGCAGATGATTCTACAGTGAAGAAGCACATCCTACATATACATGCTGTATCATTCAAAAGTGTTCTTCAATACTATACTATAATTATAAACAGTCTCAAAATGGTGTTAAGTACATGTAGATACATGTAAGGCTTGTACATTGTATGTAACATGAATACATGTTTGTACATGTACATCACATGTATATACATTTGTATGTCCTATCTTGAAGTAGAAGTCCATGTACACAGTAGATATCAAATATCTTAATGTGCTGAACTAATTCAGTTTTATTTAGTTTAATACATGTACATGTACATTGTACACTGCACATGCATGTAGCCATGATTGTACCAGTTCTGGCAACTACAATACATGTACAATATACACGTACAGTACATGTACCACATAAAATGAGAGATCATTCAGGTACATGGACACATGCATAACATAAAGAGAAACATGTAGACCATGTATATGTTAAATAAACAACTACACATTTCATATCCTTGACTCATTGTGTCAACAATGCAACCAGTATATACATGGGATTGTGGAGAGAGAGAAATTTGCCCCTGGCCCTGGGTATCAATCTAATTGGCAACTATAGATTCATGAGAAATATTTCACTTCTAAAAGAGAAAGACAAAAAAAGAAAGGGGGGGGATTCTGTCATTGTGTTGTATTGCCGATATCTTTGAACACAACAGTATAATCAACAATGCAATGACAAAGAACGTCATTGCAATTAACCCTAGAGAAGAAAATTTGAATGTTTTATTTCACCTAAGTGTTTTGAAGAGTAATGACATCATGATCAAATTCCTGCATGCATGCATTGCATATATAATTTTGTGATGTATTATGTACACAAGGTAAGTTGGGCATTATGCATGTCCCCCTTGCAAACATGAACAGTCTTGTTGTGTACAGTGCTGTGCATTACACACTTGTACATGTAGCTCTGCGGGAAATAAACATGACATGACACACAATGTTCAATGCCACTGAGTGGACAATGGACATGAATACTTCCTTATAGCTGGTTCAACATGTACAAGTGGTACCGGTACACTTATTGCATAATGATAATCTATGAACTATCAAGAATATCACAAAGCTCAAGTACTTACATGTAATTATAATTTTATGCTTTATTTAAAGATAAACTTGAGTTCTGGTAAATATAGAAAATAAATTCTCACATAATTCAAAGAAAACTTACACTGAATGTTCAAGATTACAAATAAATGACATGCGCCAAACAATTTTGATAGAAAATGTAAAATGGCTGTTTGGCTGAGTAATGAGCATAGAAAGATAATAAATTTGCGTAAGTAGGCCCGACACCATGTCCTTAACACAGGTCACTATGTTGTGCAAATGGGAGTTGTTGTTTTTATTTTATGGAAGATGATGCCTAGTAAATTTATTTGCGTTTATTTTTTATTTCACTGGTTCACATGCAACCAATCTACATGTACATGTACTTCAGGATAAACAATCCAGACAAAAAAAACAAAATACGATTCCCATACCAGAGCTCAAGATTAGCTGCAGGTTAGAATTCAGTTCAATAACCATGCCATGTACAGTATGCACAATGTACATGTATTTTACATGGCAAAAGTAAATGAACTAATAATTGATGTACCTTTTTGCACATACAATAACGTAGCATGAAATATTCATTTTGTTCAACTACTGTACTGTACATAACATACAACTAAAAAGTGAGTTAAATTGCAGGTAATATACAGTATATTCATGTCGAAATTCAAACATGTACATGTGTACTAGTTTTACCTATTGTACATATACATGTAACTTGTATGGATCAATAACAAGTTACAATTATTAAGTCTAACTACACTGTAAACTGCATTGTTTACATATGACCGGTAGAAGGAATTTATATGAGTCACTAAACTGAATTTGTTTCAATTTACATTACTGGTACTAACAAAAGAGCCAACAGTATTATGGATATTCAAATATTGTGGTAAGTCATGTTTACATGTAAATCTCATTGTTTGCCTTCCAAATTATATTTTAATTCATAGTCAGTCTTTGATTCTGAGTGTCTCCAGTGATGATGAAATATACATGTACATGTAGGCCCTTAATATCTTTTTAAACAGACCACAATACAGTGTACATGTACAAGTTGATAATTTGAGTTGATAATTTACAGCAAGATCTGTATTCTTACTAATTTCTTTCAACTTTTTGCTTATTAGATATACATGTACATGTACAATGTAAGCAATGTACATGTATGAATGTACATGTACTCCCTAAAACATAAACATAAAACTGTGTAGATTTGACCGTGTCTGGGAAGGGAGGGGGGACTTGTAGAGTTTGGGAAGGTTTGGGAATGGAGGGGGGAGGGGTAAGATAGTAGAGCGTGTGTGGTGTGTCTGTCTGTGCGTAAGACTTTGATCTTATTGAGTACCGTATATAACGGTGTATAAACCACACTTTTTTGCCGCCGAAAAAATTTCAAAGTCGGGGGTGCGGTTTATACACGGTACACCCCAAACAAAACAAAAAAAAATCTTGGTTTGAAAGTGATCTTTCTGATAGATCTCAATATGTAGTTTATAATAATAATTCCTCCAATTTTTCTTCTATTACATGGTGTACCACAAGGTTCTATCTTAGGTCCCTACTGTTTTTTAATTTACAGTACCGTAATGATCTTACACACACAAAAAAAAAAAAAGGGCGAAAAAGAGGGGTGCGGTTAATACACGAGGGCGGTTTATACAACGTTATTTACGGTATAATTAATTTGAAGACATTATGTACTGTGTAATAAACTATATTACTGGTATGTATTACTGAGGGATGTACAATTTTCTTTACATTTTGATATGTTATGTAAATCAATGAAGATGTACGATTTTTTTATTTTGTACTGATTGAATGCCATTTATGAATGTAATAAAGAATACTACAAAACAAAACATAAAAATACCAGTTTCTTTTGATTTGCTGTTTGCAGTTACATCACTTACATGTACATGTTTTATGTAATACAAGGTTTACATGTACATATATTCTTGTGCACCTTGTCATACATTGTACATTCCCTTTGATAAGAGTTGTTAGAGTGTCAGATGTACATGTTTGTAAGAGGACACTTTAAATCAGGGTTATCTGATTTCTATACAGGACAAAATTGTTTTCTACATTAAATACACCATTTTCCTGTAAGAAAAGCATTTTTTGAAATTTTGAAATTCTGAGATTTGTCATAATGAATAGAATCAATCTGATGAACTTTAAGAGAAGGTTGAGTTCTGGGAAGAGGTGAACAAGAATTTGTGAGCGTTATCATAGTATTATGCAAGTGTGGAAGAACATCGGATAAAAAATGTTCCTGAAAAGCATGGCTCTTCAAATGCCTCAATATTCTAAATATGGCATGCACAAATGTAACATCAAGATCGGGACAGATTTTTATGCCACATGTTCATGTAGTCCCATATACATGTACATCTTTGTGCGTACAGTGCTTGTAACTTACCGAGATTGGGCCAAATTTCTTACCATTTTGATGATTCTAGAACCTTGCATTACACACCAATACTTGTATGCTACATGTAGATGATCAAACTTTTCTGATCGATTCCACAACATTTCTTTCACAATGCAATCGCATGACCAGAACTCAACTTATCTTTAATTTCAGAGAAAATTCATCTCTGACAGATTTTGTAATGGAATGAATCAGCTGAAACACAAGAAATTAAGAAACTATAATTGAAGATCGATCATAGACATTAGACATATCCTAAGACTCTATGCTAAACATGCAAATACTATGAAATGATTGTACCTGACATACAATTCTCTTAAACCATTACCAGGTATTACTCAACCTTTTACTGACAGTACAATATGTAAATGGTTGAATCAACACCAAAGTTGAATCCATCTCATGGTTTATGTAGTATGGTGTAACAATCAATTCTTCAGTTTACACATTGTCCACCAACCACCATGCATAAATGTATTTTTTTAAGATGTGGATTGGTTACATCTCTGCCAGGCACACGTCTAAAATTTCACAGCCATTTCACAGATTGCGTAATATGATGCAAACATATACACTTCAAACCTCTTCCATGCATACAGAGTATCAATATCAGTGACAAGATGAGGAATGGCCAGTAATCAATCACTCTCACATGATCAGTATTGTCTGTCTTCATTTTGGATCTATATTTCAGATATCTGCATAAAATACTTGCAGTCTAGCTCGAGAATTGATCCAGGCAAATGGAGGCCATCATACATTCAGTACTCTCTAGTATATGTTCAACTCTTCCGCCATGCACACTGTATCGATAGAGATACCACTGCTTGATCAAGCCATTACAAAGTATTGGTGCTGCATTTACCCAGTAGCAGGTTAGAGGGAGGGTGGGGCACAACTAGCTCATGCCCTTCTTTACAAAATCTGGATCCACCCCCAGATAACCTCCTGATAATATTATTTCCAATTAACTCCTTTTGAGGCCACATGCCAACTACTTCTTGGGGAATGAAGCCAGAGGGAAGGAGTAGGGGGTCCCAATTTAACTTTTTTTAAAGTCTGTATGCCAGAGTCCAATGCACAAATTTTGAAATTTTACATGTACCATTGCCCATCAGGCGCTAGTTTGAATGGCTGAACAAGCAGCCTGTGAATCTCATTTGAATTGTTAAAATTCACATTCTCTTGCACATCAATTTTATTTGGCTGTCAACTAAAAATATTACAGATAGCTGAAGTAATCAAGCCTTTCCCAACTCCAAATTACCACAATCTTAAATTTAAAGAACACTTGATAATCAAGTCCACATGGGATGAGAAAAAGATCTTTGTGCAGAATTCAGATATCAATAAAATTATAGTTTCACATGTGACAAATTCCATGGACACCTACATGTACATGCACATGGACATTATACTGCATCAAAGGGAACCACTTGTTCAGTATATGGTCATTTTCACGGTAAAGGGTGTAACTTTGAAATTTGGACATTTTTTTCTCTAGTGATCTCATAAAGCTACAGAATTCAAAGATATTTTGGCATATGAGTAACCTACTTGGGTGCTACCTTGGGTAGCATAAACTTCTTCAGGGATTACTTCGTTAAATTTTGGCAGGCACATAAGTACCCTAAATGTGACCCTTTTGATGTACACAAAATACATAGACATTTTTGTAAAGCCCTGCATTTTTTTCAGGAACAGCGAGGATTGTTTTTGTTATGCAGAATGTGAAGTCAGATGTTCAATAAAAAGTGCCAAAGAAGTTGTAACTGTAACTGCTCCTCTATTTTGAGAACAGAGAGTTGTTATTTGTCGTTTCGGAGACTTCATTTTCCGTTAACAATAGTTAACAAACTTCATAGCAAGAGCTCTGGTTTGAAAAGTGCTTTCTACCATCTCATTTGTTCTTGATATAACACTTGATATCTATACTTCCAACTAATGACAAAATTTGTCTGATCATGTTGCTTGTAAGATTTTTTTAAAAGCTTGACTGAGTCGCGCCATTTTTTCCGTTAGCTGAATTGAAGCCTCCGAAACAAACTATTCAGACAGCTTGTACAAATATGAATATAGGAACTTATCCAATCATTATATCAAAATGTAGCATTAGGACCCCTAAATCACTTGTCAAAAAATAGCTGAGATATTCCTCACTGTTAAAGAATAACAGACAATACAAACTTTCCGTTAGCACTTGAAGCCTCCGAAACACTTGAAGCCTCCGAAACAGCAAAAAGATTATTTTTCATTTTTTAAATACCTAGACCGATGTGTTTCATGTTAAATCTGCATGGCAATCATAGGTTAGGATGTGCAGGGCTCCCTTGAAGTTGAAAGTAAATAGATATCCAGTAATTTTTTTCAAGACTTACTAATAACCAAAAAAACTTGTTTCGGAGGCTTCAAACTGTAGTTAACACCATATTTTTGGCTATT